>CM035812.1:31176528-31381528 GCA_020458035.1 Magallana ariakensis
AATTGTATTTAATTTGACCTGCATTATTCATAATGACCGTTTACAATCGTCAAAGTCTTTGTGAGGTAAGAATGAGCATTGATTTTTGCCAATCCTATAACTGGAAATGACAACTAATTAAAATGCTTTCGAATTCGTATTCTGCAAGTTGAATAGGACAAATGAATTTGACAACAGCCCAAATTCATTTCAATAGCACTGAAAATAGCTTAAATTGTTGAACTTTCATTTTCACCTTTACAATCTGAACGGTCACTGACATAAGAAAACTTGTTTGACCGATTTTGATGCAAATGTTCGTTTAAACTATATTGATATTTTCATTTTTAGAATTAACACCCTCGCCAACGTAGTCGGTGCGAACTTGGTATTTCCTTGTTATTGGCAGATCAAAATATATTTTTCTTGTAATCCAAAAATGTCCTTATTAAAATAAGCAAATAAATGTATCGATGGTTAAAAGGGTTGCAAGTAAACCAGTGTAGATTATCAATTAAACAAAGTTTTTAGAGGTCGCTCGGTATATATTATAAGTGATAGCGAAAAATAAATCATCGCGAAATAAAACTCTGCTAAACTGTATATTGAAGGACTACGAAGATATTTGAAAAGGTAAATGATGCAATTCTTTAAAAAATATTTTAAACGAAAATAACGAACGTCAAGTCAATAACATAAGATCATTCATTTGATAAATTTCATGTTTTTTTCGAGAATAGTTTGCTTCTGTGTCACGTTTTTGTGCGGTTGTTTTTTGTACATTTTCTTTTGAACGGCACAAAAAAGATGATTAGAAAACGGATGTTTAAAGAAACCCCAAACAAACATAGTTTATTATGTCCTTTGATGATTGACGTTTTTGGCACACCATCCTTCATTTACCTAAATATCGTATTGTATAACTTAGTGCCGTGGATGTATTATACCGAGTGATCGGTCTTTCTTTGTTGTTTTTTGATTCTTTTGTAATTTCGCCACCGATACATCCAGAAAAACCTTCGGCGTCAACCACTTGGTGACAATGAGAAGTCAACAACTTATCCGCCAACGGGATTATTCTATGGCTTCATTCCATAATCTATCATGAATCATTGTTTACTCTTGTTACAGTGATGACACGGTCAATATTCCGTTCGGTCATTGCAAATTGGCTGGGCTTATTACATCATTCCATTATTACATCATAATTACAAATTTAGAGTGTGACGCCGTCAGTGTACCGAAAATATGAATCAAATGAGTTTTCCAAATAAAAAAAAATTATCTACTTAGATGTATTAAAGATTGTTGTTTTATTTCAATAAGTATTTAAATTCATATCGTTCAGTTATATTCAAGCAATCATGAACATTCCACAATATTATACATGTATTTGCAAATAGTTTACTAAAGTAAACTGAATTCAAGGTGCAGAAATCCGTAAAATTATTACAAAATACTTTACATGTACATCCGGTCCCAACTTACCGGATGTAACTCTTATAGTTTTCTCAATACAAATAATGTTAGGACATTCATGTTTGGAACTCAATGGCTGTTTTAAGATCATATGAATTGTATAAAAGTCCCAAGTTCTTATACAAAGCGCTTGTATTATGGTTGCATTTACACAGATACATGTGCGTGAATATTTGATACTTACTTTATACATTTTGGGTTTCTATACATTAACCAACAAATCAAAATTGTTCTGAATCTCAAGTACACAATTTTAAACAACTAAAATGCAACTAAAATGGTTTTTATCATTATGTCTCCCAACTTATTGGTTATGCAAGATCATGCTCTACATGAAAAATTTATTAGACGAGGCAAGCTACTTACAAACAATTGCAAGTTGTTTTATCAATAATATCAAGAACCTCGATTTAAATCAACTTTACACAAGTTCTATGGTCGATACAATGACCTTGTCAGCAAGTACAATGTTTCATTAGTAGACATGCTTACTGACGTTTTTCATACCTGTTAGACCATTATTTATACACTGGAGTGACTACGGTTTCTTTCGTTTTTCATGATTTTGACAATGATCACACGGCGGGTGAGACCGGTCGGCAGGGGATGCTTACTCCTCCTAGGCACCTGATCACACCTCTATTTTTTTTTTGTTATTAAACTCTAGTTTCACTTTCTGGATTTTTGAGATGGTTGACAATTTGTTATTGTCATGTTTCATTAACTCTACTTAAAATTATGTTTTGTATTTCTTTTAGTTTGTTTGCGAAACTTCAGTTTAAAAAAAAATTCAGTTTAAAAACCGAAATAATGCATCTCAAAAAGATGCTGTATACAAAATATAGCGTTTCAGTGTGTACCTATTTTAAAGATTTATAATAAAAAAAAACAAACCCAAACAATAGACATCATTTCTATTTCACAAGATGTCATGTTGAAATCTGTCAAAATAAAACTGTTTTAATTTGATGAATACTATTGTTTTATACATTATCAATTATATATGCCCAGCTCTAGATGCGGAATCGTGAAAAAGAGTAGAACAAAATCTTCTCTTTCTGACTACTTTTGAAGAATGGCTTGTTTAATTATTTGTTACTAGATGACAGCTCAAACATTGATTGTTATAACACTTGACAAACTTTTTTGCTCTGAAACTTTTAAACATCTGCATTTTGTGATGAATAACTGAAACTTTTCCATCAAGTTAGTATCGATTTGGGATCCAAAGTAACGACTTTCGAAAGCCGTTATAAAATAAAACGTTACCGAAGCCAATGGAGTGTAATGACATTTTGGAAGAAAATTCCATTTGATATCGATTTCATTCTCTTTTTAACAAACTCTACGAGACTGACGTGTTGAATGCGATTCATATCATGTGTCAAATCTGATCTTCACATTGTTTGACAATACCGCATAAATGCCTTTCTCGCTTTACAGTGGCATTGCTTTTCATTTATCATTACTTCATCATAAAACCAAATTTCTGTAGTGTAATGGACGGTGGGTAATAAAAATGTGTATGTATTGATGTCTCAACTGCGAAAGAAGAAATATAAGCGCCTTATAATGATGTTTATATACCCATAAAGACAAAAGATGAGGCTGCAACTAGTTTCACTGGTGACAGATCTGCCATTAAATACTTTAACGCAACTACATTTACAACACAATGATCTTTAAATTTAGTCTGAATTAATGTTCAGAATTAATATATGTTTTTGATATACATGTACATGATTAAAAATATCCTCAAAATATTGCTTCAGTAGATTATTTCTTTTCTTTCCAAAATTGTCCAAGTCTGTTATTGGTAAAAATAAATTTGTTGATTGAAAAAACATTTTTTTTTCAACAATGCTAATTATATTTTTGATACACTTGGTGTGGAGTGATACTTCTGTTTTATAAGTTGACGAAACAATTTTCAACAACTTTTTTTTTATTGAAAAAGGAATTGTCAATTCCATGGATTGTTGAAGCAATAGATAACATTTGTTTTCCCAAACTGATATGTCACAAAAGCATTGGTAGTAGCTTTATTAATATTCTAACTCATTGATTTCCGTTGATTCGATAAAATTCACATTTTGGAGGACATTACAATTCGTAAATAATGGTTCTAACGATAACTTGGAATGTTCATTGGCTTACATATATTGGAACTCGATAAGCATTTTGCATTTCTAAGATCGAAATTAGAACTATGATATTCAACGAAAATATTTGCTGGATTTCTATTGATAAAACCATTGTGATCAATCGCGTCTTGACAAAATTGTGTTCGGATCTAAATTCTATCACAGTACCCCCCTCCTCCGTGTGATAATTCGATAGAGAAAAAAAAAATTAATTAATAAACATAGCGCATGAGAAAAACATATCAGATAATCAAATTTTACATAGAACAAGTTTTATGATATGGAATGGAGTTGAAAGTAATTATTTCAAATTATTTCCAAACCTTCTCCACACAATTCAATATACACAAGCTCGTTTTATCTGCAAACCTAGCTGCACAACAGCGCCAGCCAAATGTTTCTGAGTAATTAGTTCAAAGATCTTTAGATCTCTGAATTGCAATCGCTGTGATGCAAGAATCATGCTGCAAGGTTTGACTAGGGACAAATAGATACGGACAAATTCGTAGGTTTTTCGATATTTAATCGTATCCGTTTTCGATACGATGATATCGCAAGTACGATCTTTAGAGGCAGAATTAATATCAGCAATGTTTTCCCACACGTACACTGCAGTCACCATGGCAGACAAACTAAATCTTTTGTATAGACTTTGTGACATTCTAGTCCTAGCCCATTATTTGCCGTAAGGCAAACTCATTTTACTCGAACGAAAAGGGTATATTAAAATGTTTAGGGTAACATAATTATGAGTTTTATACACAGGATGAAACTTTGCATTCAGTCAACAGAAAGATAACTAAAATGTGACTGAATGGCATAGCTATGTCATTCAGTCACCTTACCACACGGTTCAGTTACCTTTCACTGCACTGAATGACAGAGCTTATTCCAGCCGTGTACCTGAAGAAAAAATTATGGGTAAAAGACCAACATATCACTTGTTCGCCGAAGTCGAGAACAGTTACTATGATTTTTTACCATTCATTGATCTCTCCATTTATTAAATTTCATTTTTCTTTCAAAGCCTTATAAAACATTACCATCTCCATTAAATAATACATTTTTATATCCCCGAAAACAAAGATTGGGGGGTTATATGAATCACCTTGTCCGTCCAAATGTGAAATCATGTCCGGTCAATATCTTTCTTACGGGAGAACATTGGAAGTTCCTACTTCACACAAAGATTGCTTATGACATGAGGGATGTGTCACGATTTAGACCCAATGTCATTTAGGCAAGCTCAAGGTCACTGGAAGGAAAAGATCATAAGTCGTGTCCGCCTTTATCTTTATCTTTAATGGAGAAACACTGGAAGTTTCTACTTCACTGAAGGTTGCTTTCATGTATGACATGAGGGTGTTTCATGATTTTGACCCAATGTCATTTATGTAAGCTCAAGTTCACTGGAAGGAAACGTGCATATTAATTCGTTTCCGGTCTATATCTTTCTGATTGAGAAACATTTGAAGTTTTTACTTCACAGAAAAATTGTTTTTTACTTGAGGGTTTGTCATGATTTTGATCCAAGTTATTTTGGTAAGTTTAAGGTCATTGGAAGAAAAACATTGATAGTTTGTGTCCGGTCCATATCTTTCTAATGAAGAAACGTTGGAAGTCTTTTCTTCACATTAAGATTGCTCATGACTTGTGTGTAACATGAAGCCGATGTCATTTGTGCATGTTAAAATTCATTTTTTTTAAAATGCATAAATCCTGTCTACTAGGCCATATATTATAATGAAAAATGATAACCTAAAGTTTGACACAAAGATTGCCTGTGCCATGAAAATATGTCCTGACCTTGAGCTTTGGTCATTTGTGTAAGTTCAAGGTCACTTAAAACAATTGTGCATCTATTACTTTTCAATGGAGAAATACTTGAGTTAATATATTTTCTAAGCGGAGGGTATCATTGGTGAACTTGCTTACTTTACCTCTAGTTTAAATTTTTTATGGAATTCTGAAGTTAAGGTAAGAAGGCAAATAGTCACACAAAACTATGTAAAAGGATGTTAAAAATATTTGTGGATTAAAAGTTTGTATACTCTTTTAAGTATCATATTCTCATATAAAAGATTGTAAGTTTGATCAATAAAATTTTTGATTGATCTAAAATAAATGATTTTTACTATATTTTATGGGGATTTTTTAAAAGTTTAAACTGCAAAGATTGTTACTGCTCTTAGTTATTGAAAACTACCCTTCATGTTCATGGTTTAAAAGGTAACCTTTTTAATAATAATAATATTATTATTAAAATATCATTGTTCCAATGTATTTAACGATAAAGTATATGTACTTCTTATTTTACTTACATGATACTACACTGGTATACGATCAAACTATTTAATATTTTGTTTTAAGATAGGGGATTTTTTATAAAGTTATAACAAATCCTTTACGTTAGGTGCGTACTTGATATACAATATTAGGCAAAGGATTTATAAGACGATATAGGATATAAAAAAAAAAGAATAGCTACAATTAAATGAAGTGAAACATGAAACTATTCCACAAAACATTATTTTCTTTTATATGATACATGTATATAATTTGAAACTAAATAATAAAGAAATTATTATAAAAATCAATCACGCTACTGTCAAACAGGAACTGCCACGGCATCTATACATTTGTAACAGTAAAGCTTTAATCGAACATAACAAAATATGCACGACAGTGTTGCATTGATACCAATATTGACATAATCAGCAACAAATCCGGCCGCCGTCTCTTAAACCAGTTATAAATAAACATTCCGAAAGCTAGGTTTGCTCGGACTAATTGGCGTTATGTTTGAACTCATTACTGCTGAATTCTCATCGCCGGTTACAGTACATCTGCTATAGAGATCACCAAACATTCCGTTTTACTGAGCACAAAATTAATCTTCTTAAGATATAAATTGATTAGTTTCAATGTATCTGGCTAGTTGGTAAACATCTTTGGATTATTATTATTTTTCTTCCAAAATACCGCGTGTTGCTCATTTAATTTGGTTTTCCTCTCGAAGGTATTGGTTATTGGATACAAAATAATTCTCAACGCACTTTATTCCACGTGTTCGTATCTAGTATATCAGAAGGATCATCATCATTTGGTTTAATAGGGAAACTATCACAATATTAAGCTAGATATGTTTATTAGATGCAGACGTTTTTAATTTGATATTTAATACTAATGAACATAACGTTGTGATCACCCTCAAGTGTCGTATGGGTCGATAAGCAATATGATTTTTGGCAATCATATAAAAACAAATAATTAGCCTGGAATTTTGTAAAGAATGAATTAATCTAGAGCGATTGTAATCCATTGTAATTCTTCTCTCAATATCTCATCATTAGTTAAGTTGTTAGAATCTTATTTGTTACTCTTTGTTTCAAACAATTTTTTTCTGGAGATCTGACATGTTTGCACTTCTTATCTTAAATGAACAAAATATCCCTGTGTTTAATTTGGAACATTCAAATCGCATATTTAATTTGGAACACTCAAATCGCATAAAAAAAGTGTTGAAATAAAATCCTCTTGTGGGTATATGCGATTTAAGGTGTGACATTCAATATTATAGATAATTAAAATATATATATATTTCCAGTTGCAACAATAAACTGTATACTGAACGAACACTTAAAAGCCGAGAAAGTTTGTAATTTTCAATCAGCTGCAACAAAAAGAGTTTAGGCTACATATAATCAATTTCAGTTTAGATGTTCATTCCTGTCCAATCCTCTAAATATCCAGCCAATTGCTCTTTTATTTCAGTTTTTAAAAATAAAATTGTTAAGAAAATAAATTGGAGAGAAAAAAAATCAGAAAAAAATGTTCAACATACAAAGCCCATTAATGTGTTAAGAGTTATTCCTTGCGCTTGCGCAAAATATCATCGAAGTAATACATGTAGATATAGGTTACCAAATATCAAAGATATTCGACTTTTAAGTTACTTGAATTTTTTTTACTGTGCTCAGTCGACCTCCAAGTTAAAATGACTTAACTTGTGAGAAAACTGGCATATATAGTTTTGGTAGCAAATGCTGCCACCAGTCTTGCGTCACTAGCAAACAGTGCGCACATATGTACATAAATTGTCTACAAGAGTGCGATCAGAGATATGGTGCAGGTGTTGTATAACCATTCCGTAATTAAAAAAAGAAAAGAAAAACACACACACACATATACAATAAAGAATTAAAAAAAAGATTGTGACAACTAACGAATAATGATCATGAAAATAATATATTCATTTTTAATAATATAAGCAATATTTATTAGTGAACAAAATTGTCTATCGAAGAATGACCTATATTTTCGTGAAAATAGACTAAGGAGGCAGCTAGCGTTGGAATATGAATACTTAACATTAACATTTCTTGGGGACAGGTGATTTAAAAAAATAATTTTACGTTAATATTGTTTTCTTCTAAAACATTTGTAGTAATGTTGTACATGTATCTGCTGATCATGACTGAAACCAAATTTTTCACCGCAGTTGTGTAAAGAGTACTTGACTATAGTAATATATCTTGAATAGATAGTAAGCAATGTTCAAATATATTTAAAACATCGCGGGGTTCGAATTTATTGGTAAAATGAAAAGAGTTGTAGTTGATTTTTCAAGATATTACCAAAAATTGTATGTGGGTTTTTAATTCGTTAAAAAATAAACGGTTTTCAAAGAGAATAATGACCCGTGTGTTAAGTTTTAGCCGTTTCATTTCAAATAGACAAAAACATGAAGTTTTATATAATTTTGCAAATCAACTGGTAGTTTATATAAAAAAAACATCCGGCTCGATTTTTATTTTTAGTCCACTTTCTAAAATACACACATGTATACTTCGTAAAAATCATTACGTATGCAGTAATCCTATCTCTTGAAATATATATTTTTTGTTGCAGATGGAGAAGACGCTTATGTTGATGATATCATGCAAGAATTTAAAACAGCGAAGAGGTTTGTATTAAACTAGTTTTTCAGGTCAACAAAAAAAAAATCCACATGGCCTTCAATTTATAACAAAATGTATATTATCAGGTTGGTACTATAAGGAATTTTAAACTCAGATATTGTAAGATGTTTCCTACTACAGTTTTATCCAATGAATAATTTTTAATCCATTTGCACATAGGCATAGTCCACGTAACATTCATCTATACATTAATTAGTATTAAATTATTGTTTACCGTTTTGTGGACAGTTTTAATTAGATGATAGTTTCGTCTGAATATAATTAAGTGTAAACTTGGAACTAATATTTAAAAAATGTGGAAACATGACAAACGTTTCGCCAAATTAGTGGGTTTCTCCCTTTTCCCGCAAAATTTAATTCGACGTAAGCTTATGTTTTATAGAAATATAATTTTGCCAAAAATATCAACATTTACTAAAGAACTGATGTTCAAATACAGTTAGCCCGTTAGCAAATATTCAGTTAATGGTTAATTAGACGTCTCCCTCCCTTTAACAAATCTTTAGAACCATATTTATTATCAAATGTTAAATGTTTCCGAGGGCGGATTATCTGTATATATCGTGTTACATTGCATTTCCTCATAGTATGAAATGTATGGCATGTTGACCCCTCCAACCCCCCCCCCCCCCCACACACACACACTTTAAAAGGCAATACTTTTTGCCAGTGTCACAGTAAATAAACAGAATGTGTTAAGTTGTAAAAAATGCTGACTATAGGCTATAGAAAACGCAATCGTTTCATGCCAAAAACGCTATATAATAAGGGGAAACCATTCAAGGCAATGAGTATCAACTCTACATCGGATATAGTTGATGTACAGCGAGTGCAGATTTAAACGTCAACCATCATGTTAACAATATCAAGCAATGAACACCAGGTCCTATCTCTATTCGGAATAATTTAAGGTACTTCACTACACCTAGACTTATACTTTTTAGGACACTACGTCACAAGATGGCGATTGAAATGTTTTGTTAAATCTATCGATTCAGATGTATATCGCCATAGCTCAGTGGATAAAGTATCAGACTCGTGAACCGCAGATCATGAGTTCGAATCCGCCCGGGGCTTTTGTTTATGTTTACTGAATGATATTTTTGAAAATATAATTTTTCGTCCAAAATTGCACATTTTTTCGCTTATTAGACAAATATACTTCTTATCCATCATGCTTTCTATCATAATCAAATACTTTTCTACCGATTTGAGAAACTATTTCAAGGTGAAGTGAGGCACCTTAAAAAAGTCGTACTGCTTTTATGCCTTCCACGCAGGTTAAAAGTTTACAGTAATGGTTTAACAATCATTGACACGTTTTGTAAACCTAAGAAAAAAAAAATACCAAAATGAGAATTAAATCTCCTACAAAATAGAATTCTACCTTAAAATCATATGAATTATATAAGAGGCATTGTGTTTATCTGGTACAATATGTAGGCAAATTGAAATTCGTTGTGATTTTTTAAAAAGAGATTGTAGATTTTCAAATGAAAATATTTATAAAAGATTTGTTTCATTTTGCAGGCAAATTGTGAATCCCTCTGCATGTATGTCATGGGGCCTTCCTTGCATTCCAGAGAGCCAGTATCGGTTTGCACGGTGTTGCACGGGATACGTTTGCGCCTGCAATATCTGGAAAACAGCCTGTAAATGTCGATCGCGGCTAGGCTAAAATATTGTGATTGTAATTGTGTTGAAAAAAAAAACTGAATAAATAAAGCATTTATCTTTATAATTTCAGAGTAAATATCAATGCATTATAAATGTTTTATGCTGTTTTTAAAATAATGCGATGTGTTTTAAAATTCCATATAATCATAAGACGATATAAAAATGTCTTGAAATTATATGTTTCTGATAACCTGCTAATTTCTTCATGAACAAATTTCAGGAAATTTTGTACATTTTTTTTTGTACGTATTTTGAGTAAATTAAAAGTCATATTCAAAATTTTGGCATCTTTTTTTTCATTGCAATATATCTCTTTCTTTTTAATAAAGAAATATGCAAAATATTTCCTAGCGTTTTTTGAATAATAAACAAACAGTTTTGTGATAGACACTGTCCAAGTTGTGTCAGTGGAATAAAAACAAATCTGTTGTAATGATAATTTGCAATATGTGCAAAGCAACGCCAATATTATCATAAAACTCAATTAAATTAAACTTAACCAAAATTGTAATACATGAACAAGATGGAGATGAAGATGAAAATGGAGAAGTCTCCTATGATCGATGATTTTTTTCCCAACGAGTTGTGAGATTTCTACAGGATGGTAAGCACACAGCGTGGTGTTTAATCGCTACAGAAAAATACAACCACTTGATTATTGTATGATATTATTACAGATGTGAGATTTCTGTAAGTTTGTGAGCACACAACCAAACAGGTGTTGGTTTCTACAGAAAATACAACCACTTGAACATTGTATGATATTATTACTGAGATGTGAGATTTTTGGAAGATAGTGAGCACACAATGAGGTGTTAGATTTCTACAGAAAAATACAACCACTTAAATATAGTTATGCCCCCCCCCCTTCGAAGAAGGGAGGGCATATTGCTTTGCTACTGTCTGTCTTTCTGTCGGTCGATTGGTTCACCAATAGTTTCCGTTCATTTCCTTCTAAGAGGTTGCACGTATTGAAATGAAATTGGGTACAATTTTCGACAGAGTTATGCCCCTTTGACTTAGAAAAATTCCAATTATTTGTAGTTTCCGTTCATTTTGTATGTGGATGTTTCCAATGGAGGGGGCATAAGTGTTTCACAAACATCTCTTTTTATTAATTTAGACATTTTGCAAATAAACTACAAATGCCTCCACCAGAGTAACTGCTTACACCAGGTCCTTTGGTATTTCAACACGTGTGAGATGATGTCCGTCAGCTACAATTTAATTTTAACTGATAATGAATTATTGTGAAATTAATCAAAAACCTTCTTTCGTTTTCGATAAATAAGGCCGAAATACTGTAAACCAACTTTTTTTCGCGACGACATTATTTCGCGATTTACTTGTGATAAACTGGTTCGCGACGACTAACTTGCGAGTAAATTTCATGTTGTTAAAACAACCATACGAAAAAGGCTGGGTCGCGGAGATAAATTTTCGCGACGACGAAAAAAAGTTGGTTTACATTAGCAAAAATGAGAGTAAGATGGCGATCAAATCCAATAAAGCCCAAAGGGCTTTGATCACACCCGACGTCGACTGTATTCGATCACCTCATAATATTCAAAGAATTATACCTGATTCTACAAAAAATTCTAAAAAATAATTGATGAAATGTAATAATGTATTACAAAATCGATTTGTAGTGTTATCACAGACAATGACTCTGGACAATCTCAATATTGTAATTTCAAACTGAGCATTTACAACATTAAAACGCAGCTCAAATTGCTTTAAATGTGTATTCCATATTATATCCACTGAGGATAAAATAGATATCTTAAAGATCTTTAATACAACGAGCTGATCACACTGGAAAGAGTTATATTACAATGGAAACAGTGAAGTCATCCTCGCATGGAATTAATTTGCATATTACTTCTTTTTAAATTCAGTTATTATAATAATAAAACACAAACAATACAGGAATAATAAAAGGAAAACATAAATCAATGTTTTGTCGAAGAATGCATAAATAGTTTGTAGAGTTTTTTTTTTCAAACAGTGACTATACATATATTGGATAAATTGTATTTTAAACAAAGTATTGCCAAGTTTAAGTATAAAATATAAATACTGACTAAGATATTATTAGACAATTATGGTCCACCAGGGTCCTTACAACACAAAAAGTCCAAACACTCCCCAGTGGACGATGCTACTTTAAGACTGTTCTCTCAAAGTAGCTGAATAATTTATAAATGTACGAATAAAACAAAACATATATAAGCATATTCACACTGTGTCAGCAAATTTTAAAAAAGATGTGATCACATTTCATAAGACGTAACATTCATGTAGAAGAATATTGAATGAGAGCATTTACAACATTAAAACGCAGCTCAAATTGCTTTAAATTTGCATTCCATATTATATCCATTGAGGATAAAATAGATATAAGACCTTTAATACATCATGCTAATCACACTGCAAACAGTTATATTATACTAGAAACAGTTATGTCATCCTCGCATGCAATTATTTTGCATACAATATGTATTACTTAGTCGGGTTAGAGTTTCAACGAGGCAGTTGCTAAGCGATCCAATTTGTCGGAACAACGTCATTTGATTTCAAAAACACTGCATTATTTACATGTATTTGGCTAGACATATATTTCATCGTGCTCTCCTTGTTTTTCGGGCAAAAAACCAGAATGCATGGCTCTTAGTGCCAGGAATAACCTTTGACATTTCCTGTCACCTTGGGATATATATTCCAGTATGTAGTGCTCGAAGCCATTTATTGGACGTCATCGCAGTGTGATAGAGGCATACACAGACGAAACTGCGCCATTCAGTCAACTGAAAGGTGACTGAAAAGCGACTGAATGGCATATTTGTGCCTTTCAGTCACCTATCCAGACCATTCAGTTGACGGAATGACAGAGCTTCATACTGTGCATGTTGAGGCAAATATGTGATATTGTTTTGCTTTGGTTTAGAGCGACTCAGCGTCATTGGTAATAAATACGCGGCACATGATTGCCTCGCCTTTTTTAAACAGCTCGATATACTCTCCATATCAGTAACAAGCCTAGAGATTAAGCGGTTTCGCTTAACTAGAGGAACCAAAAAAGAATCTTTGACCATTGCCGACTCGCCCTCTGGGTGCATATAATAGATATACTTTAATCGGCCCGTACATCTTGTTTCTAAATATAAAAAAAGCGTTTTCGCTGTAAAAAAAACAATAGTTTTTAATACAAAAGATATTCAGAATAAAAATTGATCAATTTCACAAAGAGCTTAAACGAATGATATGACAGTTATGTATATCCATGCAACGGGTTGTAACTGTATTTATACGTGTATATGGCTGTATAACTGTGAACACTTTTATGGGTCCGCGGGTATTTTAAAGCTTCCCACAGCATTGTGTAGAAAGTCACTTGTCTGTAGTTCATACACTATGACGTCATTATCAACTTTGACGTCACGATCCGATAGTTCTCGGAGAAGCTGTCGTTACGTTAAAAGTGAATTATATTGAAACAGAAATAAAATATTTCCTTTATATAGATGCTGACGTTAATGCTACATGTTGACGTATAGAATGTATTCATATTAATAATCAGTATCAAATAATTGGCTGAATTAAAGCCTTGCTTCAATTAAAAAGACTATTTATACATTATTGGTTTGGAGACCCTCTCTGCTAACGTTAGAGTACCCATTATTGCAGAAAAATACACAAGTTTTCTCTATTACTCTCTTCATGTAAGCTGTCATGCAAACATTTCAATGCAAATCTCTGCACTGTTCATTTATATAATTTGAGTAATTATTTTTATTTTATTCTCATCAATATCGACTTACTTTTGACTAAAAATAAACCCTGTCCATGACCTTTGATTAACAGGAAGTCGAATACCCATTATTTCCGCTTATATCTTTTCGTCATTTTTCAATAATTAATCGGTAAAAAGGTCAAAGTTTTAAAGGAATCTAACAATATAAGATAAAAAGTAAAAATATAACATTAAAAATTATGCGGAAATCGTGTTGTTTTTATACAATCGGCAATAATGGGTACTCGCACGTTATATGTACACAACTGACTGAAGAAATTTTAATGTATACAGTAAAAAACAGCTTGGCGCAGGTGAAAGATCAATAGTTTTAAAATATTTTAAAATTTGTAGAGAATATAAGAACCAATGTGAATCAGGCTTGGGAAACCGACGGATATAACCCAATTTTATGTAAACCGCTTTTAATAAAAAAAAATGTGCCTTCCTTTGATTATTAATGAAATGTTTTAACAATATCTTTATTAAACGAAATTTCTATTTTAAGCCCAAGCAAGAACCTCAAAGTATATGACATATCAAATGATTTTTCTTAAAATTATTTATGATTTAACGTCATTAATTACATGTGCCGATGCGATATAATTAGATAAGTTGCAATGTTAGGATACGCTCGTCACCTGACAACGAAGTACATATGACGTCACAAAAATGCATCAAATATAATATTTAACACTGTTGTCAATATTTGTTATTCAGATTTTAAGGAATACTCCCGGTCAAAGTGAATTTTTGTTGATTCAAATAATATCGTTTTTCAGTCGTATTTTCGCCCCGGGACACCTACTGCTACTCAACAATGTTTAGGTTAAAGGATGTTTTCTCTCTTGAAATATTTAGTTTGACACATTATATAATTAAAAAGTCCATAATAACTCATAGCTAATAATATCCAAGCAAGAATGAGATACGAAAATTGTAAAAATAACATTTTTAAGTTAAACAGGAACGGTTCACGTGTATTGAAGTTAAACAGAAACAGTTCATGTGTATTGAAGTTTAAACAGAAACAGTTCATATGTATTGAAGTTTAAACAGAAACAGTTCATATGTATTGAGCACTAAAACTAATCAGCGTGTGAAGTGACTTCCGGTGTATCATACCTCTGTTGCTTAGCGTATTGAATTAATATATGAAATGATAGCTTTAAATACACAAATAATATGAATAATTAAAAATTGAATAATTTGTTGTGTGTATTGTAGTGTTAAAGAACTAACACGTGACTGTTGTATGTTAACCTTTATATCCGTATTTTTCGTTTCCTACATGATAAATTCCAGAACAACATAGCACTTGCCAAATACAATAAAAGTTATGAATAGCCACGTGTTAAAATATAATTCTTAATAGTCTAAAGAAATAACATTGAGGTTATCATTTTAGTTAAAAAAAAAACAAACAAAAAAACTTGGGAATAAAAATGTTAACCATGCACCTGTACTCGATTCACATTCATTCTGATGTGTCATCCTTCACAGTCGGTACTTGTTGTGTACGGACCAGGAAAGGATGGGCTAAATGGTGTTGTTAAGCCACGTTTCCTACACGTAGGACAGCAGGTCCAACAGTGCGTTTTGATCTCCGTTCAGAACCAAATGGTCAAAGGCAGACCTGATGTGTTCTGAAGGAAGAAGGGGAGCACAATCACCTTACACACACTTTTTGACATCATCCTGCCCCTTGTACGCCACCTGAAAATATGCAAAGATCTTATTATTTTTATTCAAATTGTTAACAATATATTTGTATAGATGAAAAGGTAAAGGAGCGATATGGTATCTAAATTGATTTCTTTTCACTATTTGGAAAGGTTGTACAATGTAGCAATATTAAAAAAAATGACTGTAAAAAGATTTTAATTATATCAAAATATATAAAACCTAAAGTCCCAAGTTTTGCAATTTGGTGAAAACTGCACATCCCCTTATTCTCTTTTCGGGGAAGATTCTCTGCAAGGTTTTCGGTAATCCCTGCATCATAATCTTTTATGAAGAATTTGTCCAAATGCACTCTTGGAAGGTTATCCAAAAAGCCCACATTCGCCTTCTTGAGATGCTCATTATTAAGTTCCCCAAGCTTTAAATTTATATCGATTGATTAATTAACTATTGCATTAGCACAATTTTTAAAACTATTTCACTTTTGACTACGATTTCTCATAAGTCGTGAGTACGTTTTCTCCAAGGTACGATTTCTAATAATACAACCCTGTCCTCAAACACCTGTTGAATACAACTATAAAGAACAACACCAAAAAGTACAGGTGATCAAACCAGACCTGCTGTCCAATTAGGATTAAAAAACCTCAACAATACGCAAAATTAATGTGAATATCCCCCATTGAAGTATTCACTAGTTCATATATAACATGTACTTTTATTATAATATAATTGTAATTGAATTAATTTATAACATGCCTGCATACTAATACATTTGCTATGTAAACATAAATTGTTATTGCATTTTTAAAAAAATACTTAAATTAAATTATAAATAAATTAACAGGAGGCTCCCATGCCCATAACCATGCATTCAGTTTTTCCCCTACATGTGTGGGAGAAAAGAAGAAGATTTTCTAAGATTTAATACATTTTCACTATATGACTATATTGGCCCCGCCCTAGGGCCTTAACCCCTGACCCAGGGGCCCTGAATTTCACAATTTTGGTAGAGGGCTTCATGGACATCATAATAATGTATTTAGTTTTTAACAAATATATATGGGAGTAGAGAAGAAGATTTTATAATATTTTATACATTTTTACTATATGGCCATATTGGCCTCACCCTATTGTCCACAAAAATGGTAACAATTGGCCTAGTAGTTTTTAAGAAGTTAAAAATGTAAAATTGTTAACGCACGACGACGGACGAATACAGATACCAATAGGTCACCTGAGTTTACTCAGGTGACCTAAAATACGCTAAATTTTACAAAGTCGTTTATGTAACATACCGGTGCTATAACAGTGAGACATCAAGGTGATGTAAGTATAATTACTACAAATCTATCAGTTAAAAAATTCGCACAACTTAGGTATTACTCTGTCTTAAACATAACATTCATTGGCTACCCTTGGTTTACCATGAACATTTCTTGCACAAAATTTCTTTACCGGCACGTATATGAAAAAAAAATCAATGATGCAGGCCAAGTCCAGCCCCTGCAACATTCTTTGCCATTTTCATTTTTAAAACACAATTTCCATTTAAAACACTCAAAGATGGGAGGATTTTGCAGAATTAAATTTATCTTGATGAAAATGACTTTCAGAATCATATGAAGCTTTGCACAAATCAGAACTTAAAACAGCATTTGATATATTATTAAAAGCATTATTACATCTTCCCTTGCATCATGTGTATAATAAGACTCATTACAGAAATGCGTATCAAGAAATATGTGTATGCTTCTTAAAGCAATATGAGCTGCAACTCTCATGCTGAATTTTTTTTCTACTAAAATGACAAAAAATATCATTGTTTTTAAAGTTCTGTTAGCTTATTTTTGTGGGAAAAGCAGTTAAGACGCCTTGATTGAAGCAAAATTGTATTATTGTCGTATACAAAAATTGAACTGCTATATATATTCCTTAGAAGAGATATCTTTCTTCTGACAAAAGTTAATGATTTTTTCAAATTTTATTTTTCATAAAAGTGTAAGTTACATGCAGACTTAGCATACTAGCAGGTTTTTGCAGCAAAATAAAATTCTAAAAAATACACCTCTTATTATGTTTTATGTTTTGATTTAATCAAACACAATCTGGAAATCCAGTCACCTTTTCAAGAAACTGCTTTTGTAAACCAGTGGGTTCAACCGCATTCCAAAGGACACCAATATCAAATGCTCGATCATTATAAGTGCTCAACAAGAATCACTTCACAGTTCCTTAATGCACTCGGCAACTGCAGGAAATTATACAACGCCTCATGATCACGTATAGGAACTGCAGCAATGTTAAGTATTATTAACTTTGCTCCATGATCAAAAGGGAGGTTCTATCGAAAACTAGCCCAGTTGCCTGCTCATCTCCTGACTCTATAGGAATCTTTAGCAGAACATAGGTAGAGAATATAAATCTAGACTCCATCTCCAGATCACTGATTTGTTTAATACTAGGCATTGCTCCTTGTCTGACTATGAACAAAAAATTGAGAAGTATTTATTGTGTCAATGATAGTACAAAAGTGAACCTTTTGGTGCAAACAGTAAGTTTTAGAATAGATTTAGAACTTCTAGGTGGACATCAGTAGGTTTAAGATCAAATATAAAAAATATTGTTTTTGTGTTTTTCAGTTTGTGAACAGCACCAAATGTTAGTTTAGAAATTGGATCTGGTACCGTGACAATGTCAGCCGCTGTCCTAAGAACAATCTCTAAAAAACGCAAATAATGTTCTGGTATCTTTTCCTAACACTCCATGAAAAAAAAACTGTATATATTATTCTCTAAAATATTTAACTTAATTATTATCAACCTGATTTAAAGATAGACCCCTCGGATACTTCAAATAATTTTTTTTGAGTTTCTCTTTCCTGATTGGGCAAAAATGAACGACGTTTTGTCTCGGGCAGTCTCATCTTTTCCTTTTCTTTATTCTCTCTTCATCGACCTTGTTGTAAAACTTGGTGTTGAAATATCCTGGGGAGAGACCATTTTTAACAAAAGCCTAAAAATATCACAGAAGCAAGTTAATTGATGAATAAATGACTACATTGTTACAAATCATAAATCACTAAACCATAGTCTACTTTTTAAATTTGCATTCATTTAATTATTTAATATATATACGAATTTTACATAATTTTCTACATTCAAATGATTTGTGTAATTAACATCAAAACTGATGTTATTGCTCGCTATGCTTGTTCATAATAATGGTAAAACATCACTTAAAAATGTAAACCAAGTCAATAAGAATCCACCTCAACTTAAAACCCAATGCATAAACAAATGACTACCTGAAACTTTTTGCCAAACTAGATCTAGACCTCAGAGAGGTATTTTTTTTCAATATTTCTCCTTGCTTTACATGTTGTTGCCTGAATTCTGAAATAAAGGCTCTCGCTCTCTCCATAATGTAATTTGAGCATAGCGGTATTCTTGCATGCCTGTCTCGAGCCAAGGTCAACATACATAGCAGACTTTGCAATAATTGGCTTAAACAGTCCATTCAACAGTCCGCTCTCGAAGGAAAGCGTAATTGAGTGGGGCTTTGTATTGCAAACGTCGATGACTATATTTCTCAAAGTTCCATATGCGCTTGTATCCCCTAGCGTGCATGGCAAAGATTGTGATCTCCGAACTGTTGAGAAATAAGTTTTTGGAGGTTCTCGCGCTTCCGATTGTGTTCTCTTAAAAGAGGTTGTATTGTTTAAAGGGAATCGACCAATATATCGAGAAGCAGATGCTAGGGGTTGATTTTTATATCCCCGCTCCTAAGGAGAGGGGGTATACTATTTTACCCTTGTGTCTCTGTCTGTTCAGCAAATATTAATCGCAGATGCTTGAAATTTTAATACACTCTTTGTTGAGGCATGGTGGGATTCATTTTTGTACTAATCGGACGTCAACTTCCTGTAAATGACGATTTTTTTAGCCTGAATTTCCAAACAAAATTTTGTTCAAAATTTAAGATCCATTTTGCACCGATTGGATATCATCTTCTTGTTATATTGTTAAATCTATTTCAGAAAAAAATAATTTTCCAAGACATTTTCAGATATAAAACGGAAATGGTATCGTAAACAATATGAAGGGTTCAGTAGCAACATAAGGAATGGAAATTTTCGACGTCGCACATTTTGCCGGCGAAATGGTCTCATTTCCTTATATCAGATGATTAAATCAAACACAAAATCAATACCAACCCGTGTAAAATTTTAATGTGAAGAATCCGAAAAGAGATCCATGCCTACATGTGGAAAGCAGAGATTCGGATGTTAAAAGATTGAAACAAAAACTAACATTATATTCTAAATATATAATACTACATGTATCTTTATAAATCATAACACTGAAAGATAAAAAATCCATTTATTAAAAAACGAATCATTTTCATTTATTAAAGTCTAATTCAAGGTATCGTTAGGAATGCAATATCGTTTTATAAATACCGGTATGGTATCATACCGTTTCATCCTTAACGGATCGAACCCTAGTAAGTACCCTAAACAACTTTAGATCATGACCAAATAATGTATTCTTTTCTTACTGAATTTTCTGATTTTTGTATTTTTTCTGCTATTGTAATCTTGCTCTTAACTCAAAATGAGGGCGACGAATAAGAAACCTTAATCAATATGATTTAAGATGGGGGGGGGGGGGTCTAGAACAAGCAGTCAAAACATCATTTGTAATTGTTCGTCCAATTCTGCTCTCTTCCCCATTAAAAAAACAAAAACTTTCTGCTATCAAGAGTGTAATGATGAAGTCATTCTTCAAGGGCCAGCCTCCTCTGGTAACTGGATCTTTGAGCAAGATATTTCAGACATGTATTTAAGGTTCTCTATGATTCTCAAAACATTGTGTAAAAGCACTGGTTTGTTCAGGTTCTCTATCATTTGTCGGCTCAAGTACAGAATAAGACAAAAGTAGCTCTTTATTTTTGCGTAGTGATTTAGATGGTGTTTACTTGTGTAGTAATACAAAATAATTTTTATAGCCATTTTATACATTATCATTTATGATAATGAATAATGTAGACATGTTGACAGCTCGACGGGTAAACAAGTCGACAGTAGACGGGTTGACAGGTCGACGGGTTGATGGGTAGACAGGTAGACGGGTTGATTGGTCGACAGGTAAACAGGTCGACGGGTTAACAGGTAGACAGGTTGACGGGTAGATATGTCGACGGATTAGTGCTATATTGATTTAAATTAATATAGTTTTATATGTTTATCTCATAGAATTTATTTCGTTCCGTTGTTTGTGCGTTTACAAAACGTTTTCCGCATACAAGAACTCAGAATGAGGGTGGTGACCTTTGCAAATGGCAATCAATTCGGTGCTTAATTTAGAAACATATCGAAAGAGCTAATCATAAGTCATAAGATCTTGACCGGAAATTTTTATAAAGTTAATATGGGGTCCAACTTCTTGATCCAGAAAGGAACCGGGCAATTTGAAGAAAATTTGACTGTTGCGGATTTTCTTTATCTCTCCAAACCCTTCTTTATGCAATTCTTCTAACTCTACTAAATTAAAGAAATGAAAACAAATTTGTTTAGTATAGCACATGTAAAATATTTTAATAATTGATATAAATGAATAATGTGAATATTTGTAATGGTCGGATGTTTTTGAAATATTTATACCTTTAATAGTGTCTGACAGGACATCTTTCAAGTGGCTCTGCAAGTGTCTTGCAGTGACTAATGACCCGGGGGTTTTACAAACAAGTTTGATTATTTTCTACGTAAGTGTTACAGCTGATCCAAGTTGGACTTTTCTGCCTTTTTCATTCATAATCGTCTATAAAAAGGTATGAAAGATGTTAATGAAACGTTACACATTTATGCAGATCAGTAAACATTTTATAAATATGGATTATTATGCTCTAAATAGGATATATTTGCTATTAATTTCAGTGTATATATATATATATATATATATATATATATATATATATATATATATATAAAGCACAGAGAAATTCACCTTATTGGAGCTCCACCTCCGCCCCGGCCGGGGCTTGAACTCACGACCTCTGGAACCCATTCTCCTAGCAGTGAGCGGCCACCACGCTAACCACTACGCCATCTAGGCAAGACAAAAATCTTGCTTTCGATGACGAAGGGAACCTAGCGCGCCGGTCGCTCACTACACGGTCGTTTGAGATACAGGTGGAATACAGTTAAACGACAATTTGAGAGGATCGGGACGATACACATTGCATAGATATATACATATATAATAAGCACAAACATTGCAATAACTCTCAAATTGACATGTACCTGCCCATCGAAAGCAAGATTTTTGTCTTGCCTAGATGGCGTAGTGGTTAGCGCGGTGGCCGCTCACTGCTAGGAGAATGGGTTCCAGAGGTCGTGAGTTCAAGCCCCGGCCGGGGCGGAGGTGGAGCTCCAATAAGGTGAATTTCTCTGTGCTTTATGTATATCTATTTCATTCACTATGGGCAGGTACATGTCAATTTGAGAGTTATTGCAATGTTTGTGCTTATTATATATGTATATATCTATGCAATGTGTATCGTCCCGATCCTCTCAAATTGTCGTTTAACTGTATTCCACCTGTATCTCAAACGACCGTGTAGTGAGCGACCGGCGCGCTAGGTTCCCTTCGTCATCGAAAGCAAGATTTTTGTCTTGCCTAGATGGCGTAGTGGTTAGCGTGGTGGCCGCTCACTGCTAGGAGAATGGGTTCCAGAGGTCGTGAGTTCAAGCCCCGGCCGGGGCGGAGGTGGAGCTCCAATAAGGTGAATTTCTCTGTGCTTTATGTATATCTATTTCATTCACTATGGGCAGGTACATGTCAATTTGAGAGTTATTGCAATGTTTGTGCTTATTATATATATGTATATATCTATGCAATGTGTATCGTCCCGATCCTCTCAAATTGTCGTTTAACTGTATTCCACCTGTATCTCAAACGACCGTGTAGTGAGCGACCGGCGCGCTAGGTTCCCTTCGTCATCGAAAGCAAGATTTTTGTCTTGCCTAGATGGCGTAGTGGTTAGCGCGGTGGCCGCTCACTGCTAGGAGAATGGGTTCCAGAGGTCGTGAATTCAAGCCCCGGCCGGGACGGAGGTGGAGCTCCAATAAGGTGAATTTCTCTGTGCTTTATGTATATCTATTTCATTCACTATGGGCAGGTACATGTCAATTTGAGAGTTATTGCAATGTTTGTGCTTATTATATATATATATATATATATATATATATATATATATATATATATATATATATCCAAATAAAATAAAAAGTCACAGTGTCCGGCAATATATATTAAAATGAAAAAAAATTAACAACACTAATCGTAAAACGTAAGCGCTTTCATTTCTTCCTCAGACGTTTTACAATACATTTTAAACAAGTGACGTTAGTGACGTTAAAATTCATGACGTTATACAAACAATACAATGACGTCACAATATAGTATAAGGAAACAGTTTATAACGTTCATGTTATTGCATAGTTAAGCAAAGTAAATACAGATACATATTAATTTTTTGCTATATCACTGTTTAAAGATGGTTTGAGAGTTCGTATAAAATGTTTTTCTTTTTCTCTCCTTTCAAGTACGTTGTCGCTATAAAATTTATAAAGCGGAATCACGGTAAAATGGCCTTTCCCGCAAATATCTAAATGTTCGCTAACTTTTATTTTACGGTCCGGATGTTGTATTTGCTGTTTGTGAACTCGGATCCTAGTACGGAGTGTAGTTCCGGTTTCGCCGATGTAGTATTGTTCACATCCCCCGCATATTATACAATATATTAAGTTTTTGGTTCCGCACGTCATGCTGGAGTTTACTTTAAATTCCCGCTCTCCGATTTTAAAGATGTTTCCTTCTTTTAAATATGGACAGGTTCCACATCGTTGATCTGGACATTTTCTTACTCTATGCAAATTGTTATTGCATAAGTTTGATTTGCAAAGTATGCGTTTCAGATTTTTAGGTTGTCTTTTACTTTCTATTACGCGGAAATTTCCGATAACTTTAGACATCCTTTCATCTGTTTTGAGTACGTCGTTTAGATGTTTAACAAACGGGTGTGATGTTTTTATTTTTCGGATTGTAGGTGGTAACAAATGGAAGGATTTCTTGTGTTGTTACATCAGGGGACGGAGGATTAATTA
This sequence comes from Magallana ariakensis, assembly GCA_020458035.1. Classification (NCBI taxonomy): domain Eukaryota; kingdom Metazoa; phylum Mollusca; class Bivalvia; order Ostreida; family Ostreidae; genus Magallana; species Magallana ariakensis. Next base: position 31,200,436 of record CM035812.1, read on the forward strand.
ATTGTTTTCTGTCGAGATTTTTAGCTTTCATAATTCCATCTTCGATTAATTTTATAGGGTATCCTTGGTTACGAAGATATTTTTTCATTTCTTCCAGACGTTGGTTCCTTTTCTTTTCATCGCTCACTATGGTGCATATCCTCCGAGCTAAATTGTATGGAATCGCACGTTTTGTGTGCCTTGGGTGGCATGAATTAAAATGGAGGTATTGGTGCGTATCCGTTGGTTTGTAGTAGATGTCTGTAGATAAACTCTCTCCCTCGTGAGTTATACAAATATCCAAAAATGAAATATCATGTTGAATCGTAAATTTGATGTCAGGGTCTATATTATTTAAAAGTTCATGGAATGTTTCTAAATCAAGGATTTCCTGGTTCCAGATAATGAAGCAGTCGTCCAGGTATCTCTTCCACGTGTTCTTGATGTTTTCAGCCAAGTTTGGACAGAAGTCTTTAGCTATATTATCATATAAATTTTCTTCTAAAAATCCTAAAGTAAGGGTGGCATACGTGGGGGCCATTTTTGTTCCCATGGCAGTTCCTTTGATTTGTTCATAATGTGTATTATTGAATACGAATGTATTGTTGTTTAACACTATTTCCGTTGCTTCCAAGATGAAATTCTTTTCAAAACGGTTATTTATTTTCCCTGGAAATTTGTTAATCCAATAACTCAATGCTTTTAGTCCTAGCGTACTTGTAATATTAGTATACAAGTTGGTTACGTCCATTGTAACTAATTTGTCACTTGGTGTTACTCTATCTGGCAAATATCTCAAAAAATCCAAGTCGTCTCTCACAAAACTCTTAACCTCTGTGCAAAGAGGTTTTAACAGAATGTCCAATAATTGACTGAGACGTTGAGTTGGAGATTTGGGTCCTCCTACAATTGGTCTGAATGTTAGATCCTCTGGTTTAAGACAGGTTATATAATCAGAATTTTGAATTTTAATTGCTTCTCCAATAGTGTTTGACTTGTGAATTTTGGGTAGGCCGTAGAATACACTTTCTCTGTAATCAAAGTCTGTCAAAAACAAAGTTTCTTTGTCCGTTATTGAGGATGTGTCCTTGTGTTTTAGTAGTAGATTTTTTACTTTTTGTATAGTTCTGCGATCTCGATTTTCTGGTATTTCCTTGTAAAATTCTCCGTTGGAAAGCATTTGAGTAATTTTGTTTTCGTAGTAGTTAGCATCCATTATTACTACAGCGCCTCCCTTGTCCGCTTCTTTGATAACAATTGTACAGTCATCTGATAAGGATTTCATAGCTTGTTCTTCTTCTTTTGTCAAATTACTTTTTTGTTTTCTTTTTCCGTTATTTTCAAGAGGAATGTTTTCTAAGGTGTCACAAATTGTATCTAGTACATCATTTCTTCCTCTCTTTGGATTGAATGTAGATTTGTTTCTAACGAGATCAGGTTCCGTGATAAATTCTTCGTCTTTCTCCGTGTCCTCACTGTAAAAATATTCTGCCAATCTTAACTTTCGTGTATATTCCTTGATATCTTTCGTTAATTCCTGGTTGTTACTTTTATAGGGCGTTGGTGAAAACTTCAGTCCTCTAGAAAGTAACATAATCTCCGTTTGATTTAGCGTTCTGCTGGAAAGGTTTATAACCTTAGGGTCTACTGTCTTTGTTGATGATAAGGTCTGTTGTACCGGAAGCGTTCGCCTTGGCTGGGTTTGCCTCCGCCTAAAAAATGATGCGAGGCATTTCTTCCTATATATGTTGTTCCGTTAATGTTGCACACATTATTGCTGCCATGAATGTATCTTCGTCCATTGCGTTCTTTATTCCTATGAACTGGAATATTTTCTGTGATATTTTCATTTCTTGATCTTCTGTGATCTGTTCTATTCCTCTGTTGATTCCATGGTTGTTTTCTCTCAAAGGTATTAGAGTGTGATTGATTTTTCCTATGGTAAGCTATATCTTTGAGTGGAACAGTTTCTTCGCTGGATGTAGCAGTATAATGTGAATCCGTTGTTGTAGGCATACGCGAGCTTGTTTTATATTGTCCTTTGTCCCTCGCGTTACCTGTGTTATTTTGGGATTTTGATTGTCCTTTGTCCCCCGCGTTACCTGTGTTATTTTTTTGTGTCTGGGGTTTATCTCTTTTGTGTGAGTTTTTTCTGTTTTGTTTTGATTCCTTTTCTTTAGTAACATTGTTTCCGTATCTCCTCACGTAATCCAAAAGCTTTATATCTCCACTTATCTAGTGATTTCTTTTCTTCTTTTTCGCACTCCGATTTCCACATGTTCTGTAGAATTTCTAATGTTCTACCGCTTGCCTTTCTTTTTAAATCATCATCAATTTCTTTGTCTGCATTCATAACTTTTTGTTGATTGTTTTGTGATCGCAGACGTAATAGTTCGATTTCCCCCTTTACTCTCTCAATAGCAACATTTACCCGAATAGTTTTCTGATCTGCTGGTTCACCGGGAATATCAGCTATTCTAAACTTACGGGGCAAAATTGGCGTATCCTCATTGAGCCATTTTTCATAATGCTCTGCGTCTTTGGCGTTGTTAACTTGTTTCCAGAACAATTGTTTTCTGTGGTTAAGAGATCTATACCAATCTTCATTCATTTTTTGCTTAATTTTGTTTGCTTCCTTTTGTAATGCTAGTTCGTTCACCTCTTGCTGAATAATAAGGGTTGGTGTTTGATATGATGTTCTATCGTCTTTCCTATATTCAGGCATAACAGACTTTACAATTGTTTCTTCATTAAGATGACTGTCCGAAGAATTATCACGTACCTTGATTATTTCTTGCATCAAGTCGTTGGTAGATTTCACATTCTGTTCTATAAGATCCAGTCTCTCCAATATTTCACTAAGAATATCATTTGTTTCCTTTTCTCGTTGAGTTCCTTTTCGTGTCGTAATCTCGGTCACTGGTAGGGTATATATCCAAATAAAATAAAAAGTCACAGTGTCCGGCAATATATATTAAAATGAAAAAAAATTAACAACACTAATCGTAAAACGTAAGCGCTTTCATTTCTTCCTCAGACGTTTTACAATACATTTAAAAACAAGTGACGTTAGTGACGTTAAAATTCATGACGTTATACAAACAATACAATGACGTCACAATATAGTATATATATATATATTGAAATGAAGTAATTTAATAAAGTTTCACCTTCTTCGGGATATTTTTCTTTTATGTACTTAGCATAACTGTCTACCATTTCTTCATAACTTGATTGAGCTTCTTCGGAAAGGATGTATTTTGTTCCGAATTTATATTTTGTATAAATTTTGTCCATAACGAGAACAAAGTCTTTCATTTTTGATTCTTGAATAGAGATGAAATTTTCTCGCACAAATTGACAGTTTTGCAGATATGAAGAAGAACCTGTCAATCAAGCCGTCATTGCCTTGAAATTAAATTATTCGTGTATTATCAAGCAAGGTTTTACTGTGGAATCTTTTAAATTCGCAGGGCCAATTTTCATGGATTGTGGGGTTTTTGCTTGTTTTTGAGGATGTAATTTCGTTTTTGCAAGCATTTTGCTGTCTCCGCGTCCATCCCAAAGCCTGCAGAGAAAGGCTTTTTCTGCTTCTCCTTTACTCTGATTTACAGATATAGATGACAGAAATCTGTTTCCTTCGTATCCAGTTTTAAGACCATATCCTTTATTTTCTAATTGGTGTTTTTGTATACCGGCTATAATATAGTTTTCTTAGTGTATCTGAACTAGATGTCGGCGGTGAATGTGGTCTACAACGGGTTGAATAACTGTGTTAAATGTGTTGGATTTTCCACCTAGTTTTTTTTTTCAAAAAAGAATACAGTTACATGTAATATAAGCCAAAGATAACTTTTAAAAATGATATACGATAATACCGAACAATGAAATAACAATATGCGAACAAAACTTTATGGAAACCTTTTGAAATTCATTTAAGGTCACACCAATATAATTTCGGATTTATTGTTCGTCGGACATCGAATAAAAAAGGTATCAGCGGGCCAGCGATTAAATAATAAAGTTATTTTGTTTGTAGGCGAAATGTTTAGGCGATAAATAAATAAATATGAGGTGATGGTTATATTTTTTATACTTGTTTCTGAATTATGAATTAAAATAATAAAATACGAAACATAGAGCGGAAATAAAATAAAAACTCAGCGCAAAATTTCTTGGATTCGGGAAATTATTAATAATAGATTTATTGATTTATTGAAATACGAGTACGCAGGATCTGACGAACAAGAAATTATATTGGTGTGGCCTAAGTTGTATAGCATATTGTATTGCTCTTTTATCAAACAGGAAATAAATACAGTTTCCAATGAGGGTAACATTGATGGGAAAAATATTTACAGGTATATATAATTAAATATTATAATTTTACATACCTCCAGGATCGCAGATATCTATCAGGTATTCATTTAAGGAATTTGTAAATTCTCCAGCTCTGGTACATACTTCTGTTTTGGGTCCACATAAAACGGCAGTCAGCGAAATTATTCTTGATAGAACAAGATACTTTGAACAGTTTGTTGCTTTTTCAAATAATTCCAACCAATCGCAAAATTCTTTATCCAGTACAGCATTAAAGGGTGCTTTGATGTTGAAAGACTTCTTGTAAAGGTTCAAAACATCACTCTCATCAAAAAACGTCTGATACGCCATGCTTGTAAAACGTTAATGGCAAACAATGCTGTTGTCAAAAGTTTGACGTTGTTTAGTAACGTCAATGATGTTTATAGATAGGCTAAGTAAAGTATGACGTTGTTAAGTAACGGGAATTTCGCGTAAGTGCGAAAATAAGTGACGTTAAAAATCGATAAAGATACATACGTTGTTGAGTAAAGCATGACGTTGATAAGTAACGGTAATGTTTTAATAGGCATGCATCATTACTGACGACAAAGAAATTTCCGTAGCATTTGAAAATGACGGGTTTTGAATGAGCACCAAAGTTGTTTGATTTTTATTCAATTTTATCAGATCATGAAAAATTAATTGATTATCTTAGAACAATTTATTTACTGGACAATGAAAGAAATTGCAGAAAGTGCGCAAAAGAAATGAAATTGGCTAAGCGTGCCAACGAAATGGACATGGAAGAATGGAGGTGCGATTCATGTTTGAGTACGGAATTCATCCGTATTAACTCAACATTTTAGGTAAATATATATTTGTAAATATAGAAAATTTACAATATGTAAAAAAAAATGGGCTAATAACTTACATTAATTCCTTACGCAAATGATATAATTACAATTTAAATTACATGTGTTACAGAAATCAAAGTTACCATTAGGGAAACAACTGAAAATTTTATATTTCTTCGGAATTGAATTGCAGATATTTGAAGTTGAGAAGTTTACGTACATTAATCATGTAACTGTAATTGAATGGTACAAATTTTTAAGAGGACTTTGCAATAAATTCCTGAAAAATAACCCTATCTTGCTGGGAAATGCTGAAGGAAGTGTGGTAGAAGTTGATGAAAGTCTTTTTGGAAAAAAGAGACAATACAATCGAGGGACCGGGAAACAGGTAGATGTTTAAAAATATCAGTTAAAAATTTATTTTGAAAATAAAATAAATTCATAAGCTTTTAAACATCAAAACAACTATTATACAGGTAAAATAAACATACCCATAGGTTGGGGAGTATGGATATTCATGATTGAGCATTGGTGACTATTTAAAAACATAATTAGGGTAGTCCAGTATCATTTCAATATTTGGTTTTTTTTATTGTGATAATATAATTGATTGCGGGAAAAGTATTATGTATTGCAATAGATGAGTATAACAACGGGTCTATATTTTACGGGTTATACGATTTTTAGATTAAATGAACAATAAATCATATAGTTAAAGGTATGAATTATTGAAAACCTAAACGAATTGAAGATGTATTTTTATGAATGAAATGATAAATTAATGTATATTATAAATAGTACAGAAATATAATTGTTCATGCTATGTTATGTAGGACAAATGGGTGTTTGGAATGAAGGAGAAAGGTACGAGAAAGGTAAAGTTTTATATCGTAGAAAAACGAAACAAGGATACTTGGATTCCCATAATAAAAACGTCTTTGAAAAAGGATGCAAGGTTTATTCAGATTGTTGGAATGCATACAACTCGCTGAGCGATGAAGGTTTCAAACATTACACAGTGAATTAGTCAGCAATTCAAGGCCGATGACGGTACAGGCACCAACGAAATTGAAGGGGTTTGGAGTCTTGTGAAGCTTGGGATAAAATCTATGAAAGGTGTATTGCTTGACAAAAAAGAATCAATTTTGGATGAATTCACATATCGACATAGATATGGTTTCTCAAATGGCGATGTATTCCAAAAGTTGATGTTTGACATTGCTCATCAATAAATTATGATGTTAAGTTGGAATTGCTTTGTTGTGTTATTTCCAAAATTATAGATATGTCAAGCAGTCATTCCGTCGACCTGTCTACCTGTCAACCCGTTAACATAAATTGATAGATAAATGATAAAAGTTATATATTTAGGTTATATATTATTTAATTCACATTTTGATAAACGTTGTAAATAATGTTCACAACAAACCAATTTACTCATTAATTTATCTGAGGGAACTGTTTTTGTTTTATACTGAACTTGACCCCATTTGTCTTAGATAATACATGGTTACTATTGAATAAATCCACGCATTCAACTTGTTTTTAATTAATCGGCTCTTTCAACCGAAAACTAGTAGGGTGTTGCTTTAACGTGGAACGGAAAGCGGAACGGAAAATGGAAAAAAATACTATGAAGTTTATCGCTTTAATTTGGTATATATTGGACACAAACTATTTACTTTGTATCATTTATTCATATTTTATAAATGAGTATACACATAAAGCTGCTTTATTATTTGATATTATTCTAATTTACGAATGTAAATTAAATCATTGCAGTCAGTTTGTTTAATAATGTACGAAACGGAAAATGAAATGTACAGACATTATGATTAAATAAGCTATTATAATAACTTTTTAACTATTTTCCTTATGTAATAGGGAATAATAGTGTAGGGCAGTAGGTTGGAGTGTTTGGCTGTGTTATTCATGACATCGAAACTTGCTTGGGATTTTAACTCATTTTAAAAATTTCAAACATGATGTACTCTCATCCATATTAAATTTTTTGTGATGCCTACTTTTAATAGATTGTTAAAGAGTTGATGTAAATGTAAGATAAACAAGATAAAAACGATATGGCATTATTGAGATAAAAAACAGGAACGACGAACAACATCCATTATCATTGTTACAAGGTTTTGCTGCAGCATCTGTTTGCTAACCTAAGTCTCGCTATCATTTTTTTTTATCACTAAGTTCTAGATGTCCTGTTATGTCTCCTTTCGTCCTTGAGGCTAATATCGGCGTTCGTTGTCCAAATCTTCTATTGTTTTTTACTACTTATTCCAAGTACATTAGGTATGATGCTTTCTTTACGTTTACCCACGCGATTGTACATTATTGTAACTTGTATAATGATACCAGTATAGTCCTAATAGAGAGCTGGATATGTTGTAGTTGGTTTGAAAGTGGAACTAGTGGTCAAAGCATGTACAGTTAATTTTGAGAATATCATACATTTTTTAAGTAAACAAACTTGAATATGGATAATAGTTTTTAAATTTTGAAAAATTACATATTATGTATATCGTTTTAGCTAGTTTAATGCATTTATCAAGTAAATAACATTATATAACGTTTAAGCAACACCCAAAACTGGTATAGCCTTTTCACTGGCCTAACGAACTGATTCGATAAGCGAGACAAATCTGTATTGAGATGCAACTCTCTGGAAAAACAAATCGAAGTTGGTTTCGTTGTTCACTTGTACACGAATTGCGTATATTTTTTCTATTTATACTAGCCCTCAGATTTACTGCCACTCAACAATTCTTACCATCTTGTTATTTCGAAGTAGAAATGAATTCATCACAGCGAAAACAAACTTGAAGTAAAACATTATCTCTATCTTTGATTTTAAATTGTTTTACATGCTTCCAATCCGATTTTAAAATGGATATCGTAACGAATGTTGACATTTTATGCTTTAAAAACCAATACGTCTGCGGACACAAAACATATTTTAAAAAAGATGAATTTCCAAGGTATGATGTCCTCGCATAAATACAAACGGTGATGCCAATGTTATATTTGCCAATATATATCTACGGTTAAAGCTTACCGAAAGGTCAGTGGTAGATGGACCAGTCCCAAAGAACACGTCTGTACGTCTCCCGAAAAAGGGTATAAAAGCGCTGATCAGTGCTCAGCTGTAGTTATCTGTATTAATAAATGCACCGAGCCCGACGTAAATACCACATTCCCCCAATCATATAGGAAAATTTATTATTTTAAAAAGAAATATATAATACAAATAAATTATGGTATGAATTATCCAAAATGAACTCTTCACGAAATAGTCTGTCTCATGATCAAAACAAACACTGCGAGCACACGGCATTGTTGATTTGTTTATCCTATACAATCAACTGAAAGGGAGGATATTAACGGTCAAAGACTTATTGGGCAAGTTTAAACTATCATAGGGGATAACATTCCAGCTGATTTGTGCAATATTAACGATGAATCGGGAGCTTGCAGAATCTGATTTTTCAAAACTTTCAAACATCTGTCAAACTAGATCATGTGATCAGAATTTAATTTTACCTCCGCGAAATAGTTCTCCCAGAAACTTTGAAATAAAAATAAATAAAAGTATTCAAGATTTAAATTGAGTTATATCTAATCATATTTAGAGATAAAAGAAGTAAATACATTGATTTTAGATACATTTTGCCTATCGTTTCAGTTTGTACAGGAATCTTGTACATCGGGCGTTGACTGGGGTGTAAGCGAAGATTGTATAGTACGACCTCTGGTGAGAGAATGCTGGTGTACGCGTGGATTGTCAAAAACAAAGGTAAGTTAGAAAATCACTTAAGTCCATGCAACATGAACGCCTCAATCGGAAAGCAACCGACCATAACTTTCTCGACCAGTTTATATACCCCAGTGGCAGCCAAGGAGCGGTCGAAAATAATATTGCGACGAAATGCTTTCATGAGTTTATGTCAACTTTAAGTCTGAGCAAGATCACGTCAATGTTTGTTCCTGACAATGGATATTAAACGAAAAGACTGATTACTGTAAGTAGGCTGCATAGCTGGGCCCTAATAAACGTCATTAAAAAGTTCGTGCTTTATATTGGCTTAGGGATTATGCTGAACACTACTAAACTTTATTCAATTCGATGTATTAATGGCTTCGTGCATAAATAGCGTGTTATATTATTTATACCCTAAGTTTTTAAAGTAATCGTTTATTATTTTAAAGAATATCCAGATTCTTTAAACAAATGAAAGGTAAAGTATGAATTAGAAATCCAACGGTGCACATGATGGCGAACAGGATGCAGAAAAATCGCCTTTCAATTGCAAAATTAAAGAAATTTCTATGCCGTAATGGCAATAATTGTAATTTCCCGCGTTTCGGTAGTAATAGCGGGAAAATGTCGTATCTACGGAATGGTGCATTATTAAGAAAGGGTCCATTAGTAGCCAATAGAATTGCAGAGTGGAACAGATTTTATACAGGTGCTATTCAGATATTTACTTCTAGCCGCCGAGCGTCAGGAGTTAGACGCAATGGACGCCGAAGACGTGCAAAGACAGATTAACGAGACCGTGTGCCAGGAGTTAGACAAATTATTAAGTATCTGAATACTCTTATATATGTTGTGAGGTCTGTTCACAACCTCCCTGCATCCAGCGGCACCTGGCAACAGACACGTTTTCTAAAGATTTAAAATTGCGATTTTTATCGTTTTATCTTTAGTTTTTCCTGACCGACCCTGATGCATTGTGTAAGGGGGAATTTTGTTCTGATTTTGATATTAATTTTTGACGTATATCCACACACTAATAGTTTTCATGTATTTTACATATGCTGGCTCATCTGTGATTTTTCTGTATGTTTGTCTATATATATGAAATATTTAATAATTAACGGCGTCCAGCGACCACGGCTGGTTGTCAGGCATTTTAATGTTTGTGTTTTAATGTAAGTAGTAAAGTTAATACTTTTTCTGTTTAGTCTAAACAAGACTTGTAAAAAGAAGTTACTCCTCTTTGCCTATATCCTTGCTAGCTTAGAGTGATGACCTCTTTCCCTTTTATTTTCAAATTTGCTGGATTGAGTCGACCTTTATATGATCATACGATGAAGTACTTAGTCTAGTGCATGTATTTACTAGGTTACAGTCATGTCATCATTTTCAAACACAGATGCTTGTCTGATGCATTTCTTATTGTGATTACACTCGATAAAGATATCTCTACAGTAAAACCGCTTCCTGGTCGTCCATTTAAGAATACATCAAACACCATTGTCCGAGTAAAATTTCTTGTACACAGAAAGTTAGATAACATGTTAAACACATCTGAAATTACAATGCAATTGCAGGATACTTTTGAAAAAGAGTCAGATTTTTGTCTTTTTTATAGGAAATATAAATTTTGACTTGTTGGTTTACTTTTTTAGAGCTAGGTTTGTAGCCAATGTACCCGGTTTTAAATTTCAACAAAGGCAATACACGTTTATATTACATTCAGCACCAACGTTGGGACCTTGGTTTTCCTAGACGGAGGCGACAGGTTGTTTCGAAAGTTTGTCTCACCAGTGTTAGTACTTCATAAAGTCGAGGAGGACTCGTTCTTAGAGGATGGGCCAAAATATGGCAGATTCAGGTATAAAGTAACTTTTTTTGAATTTGTAAATAAGCTGCAAAAACGTAATATTTAACTATTGAATAGTTAGGAAAACAAAACATACTATTTTTAACTAAGAAATCGCTAGATCAGTTTCTTCGAGTTCAACCCTCTGTAATACATGAATATTTTTTGGCGTAGTGTTTTATTGGATATATTTTTCTACGTAGATATGTGCAATATGCATATAAAGTTTTGTTTTGGTGTATTAATTCAACAATCTCGACACACGTGCACAGCTTATTGAAAGTCAGTTGACATTTTGAAGGTATATAAATAAGAGTCGATATAATAATGGCATTGAAACTGGTACCGCATGTGATGACTTATTAAATATAAATCGATGTATTCTTTATTATATAAAACATTTGTTGTTGCGATAAAGGTTTACCAGTTTAAGAGATATATATTTTGTTTAATACACTAGTTTTCATTTATCGATCAATTGTTATTAGTGCTTAAATTAAATGCATCTTATAAATAGGGGTAGCGAGTCGTCAGTTTTTATACACATCATAACATTATTTTAACTGTAACGAATGCAAAAAGTTTAAAAAAAGGTAAATCTAACATTGTTAATTTAAGATTGGGTTTTATGTAACTAAAAGATATTTACAACCTATCCCCCGCAGGCAAAGTTTATGGGGTAACCATGTATGAGAATATTAACCTATATCAAAACCTCCGATTTGACCCAAAATCATTTGGGCAAATTAAAGGTAACTGTAGGAAGATGCATAATTCGTGTCTGGTCTATACCTTTCTTATGGAGAAATATTAATATTATTTGGAAGTTCCCACAAAGATTAATTAGGAACTAAGAATATGTAATGATTTAAAACTAAGGTCATTTGTGCAAGTTTAATATTGTAAATTATTAAAACCGTGACATCCGGACAAATACTGGGGTTCCAAGAGGGGTTTTAAAGTTAAGCATACAACTAAATAGTGAAAATGTTTAAAAATCTTCTCAAAAACTACAATCATGCTTCAACTTGTAATATTACTATGCAGGCATCCTAAGATAGTGTACATTCTAAAATGTTAAAACCATGACATCGGGCCAATACTGGGCCCCTGAGGGTTTAAAATTCTAATAAGGAAAATGTTTTATAAAACATATATATGAATATATGAATTTTCTGCATATATGTATATAAATTTCAATGCAGTAATTTTTGAATTTTCTTTTATTTAAAAATATTATTCCATTGCTTTAGGGTTGTCATCAATTATACAATTAGCTGCAAGCTGTGGGGAAAGACATTCCAACCAGTATGTGCTTCCAGATGAAGAGATAAGCCATTCTGCTTCAGCAACAACTGGGATATCCTTTAAAAATACTGCACTGTAAAATGAAGGAGAGAAGCTTGATGTTGTACCATTCACCGAGGCTCTTGCAAAATTTTCCATTTGAATAAAAGAGTTCAACAGCCCAGTCCTGGTATCCCATAATGCCAAGTCCTTTGAATCTGTTGTATTCATGAACAGTGTAAATAAAACCTGTTTGAATTTTGATCACATTATAGGATTTGTAGACAGTTTACCCCTATTTAAAGGTTTATTACCAGGCAAGAAAAGCTATCCCCAATCATCACTGGTTCATGATGCAGGTTTGTCCTATAATGCTCATAATGCTTTAGATGATGCTGTTGCCTTAAAGAGCCTTTTGAAGTTTCATTCTGTCTTAGAGTTCACAATGTTGAAATACAGTTTTCCATTGTCTTGTGTTTCCAATGATTTACAATATAGGAAATCCAAACTTGTAAATGTCAACTCTCTATCACATCTAGTTTCGTAAAAAATATTGTCTAAATTCATGGCTGTTAAAAATTGCTGCCTCTGGTCTTTGTTATCAACATCTGAAATTGTTTTTTCAAAGAAATGGTTATGATGGTATTAAAGCATTATTTTAAGAGTCAATTGATGGTAAACCAAGGGTTACAAGATGCAAAACAAAAGTCATGTCAGCTGTTTTACAGCATTTTTCTAACTTTTCAAAGGAAGGTTACTTGTAAAACTCAAATATTTCAAATATTGTTCAAATATTTTTTTTATTAATTTCACCATCGAAATTTTTTAATGCTGAATCTTTATTACTCATGTATTGATTATTATGTTAAATTTGGAAATAATCTTGTGGCTTCTTTTTTTTCAATTATTTGCATTTGTGTGACATATATATTTTTGGTAAAATTGTGATATTTTTCTTTATAACAAATAATGATAAGTTTTTGTTATTGTGCACATTTTTGGTGATGTAATTGGTATGTTTTTTGCTTTTGTTTATATTTCATATATTTTTCGTAATTTTTTTTTTTACATAATGTGCAATTTATTCAGATGCAATAAATGATAAAATTAACAATGATTGTGATGTGAATGTAAATTAAGATTACCTAGTATATGAAACATTTCTGCAAATTTGGTAAATTTTAGAGACATTTTTTTTCTGACCCCCAGCCTCCGCCCCGACCCAAATGTGTACATTGTCATCCAGTTTCTTAAAAAAGAACAAGCAGCCAACGAAGCTAAGATTATCCAGTTTGCTGCTGGTGGTTTTGTGCGTCCCAAGAAAAGGAAGTACAGACAGTTAAGAGAGGTACATGTAAATATAATATTCTCAAATGTTTTCTCCTGAAATATCAATTGTTCCAGGAATTATAAATGTATTTCTTTTTCCTATCATCATTCAATTTATATAACAATAAGATCATTATCAAATGTAGCATAAGCCAAATTTTGTTCAAGGCAAACTGTTATTTTTTGTTTAATTCGAATTACTTATGAATACACGAGCTATCGTTATTTATTAACAACCACTAATTGAACACATTGAAATATTATTCTAATTGATACATTATATATTCACAAGTATTAAATTAGTTTACTGACTTAACTCCAACAAAGTAAAGAATGTAAGGCTGAGTATTTATACATCAGATATACATGAACATGTAGATCATATAAAATATATGTAAAGTATTAATGGTAGTTACATTGTACATACATGACACGAACTGTATTCAAGCAAATGAAAATACATAGATTATTTTGTAAAACGGCCAACAATGCATAATATAATTATATATGATTTAAATATTGCGTTTTACACAAAATACATTATATTACAAAAATTACACCTGATCTCTTGGACACACCTACTCGTCTACTCCGAGAACCAGCTGGAACTCCTGCCCATGGCGAAAACATGGTACATGGATTCGACCTTCCATGTAGTGAAGACGGCATAGAACCAGCTGCTCAGCATCCAAGCTTTCATCCGAAGTGGCCAGCACATGAAGCAGGTCCCAATGGTATTCTGCTTCATGTCCAGGAAGAGGTATTATATGTACTTATAATGTGATGTTATATCGGTATCACAACAATTAAAGGGGCATGGTCACGATTTTGGTCAAATTCTATTTTTCTGTTTTTATTATTTACAATGCTTTAGGAATGCATTTTCAATGCCCAAATGAAATTGGAGAGTCAGTAGTGAATTTTAAGGTAGTATGAGTGTGAGGATTTTTAACACAAAGTGGAATGAATGTTGCAATCAATGCTACGTCAGTTGAAGTGATTTAAAACATTAAATTATTAATTATGCTGTGCATTTATCTTAAGAGCATAAAAATTTTCGATAAAAAATAAGAATTAAAATTTTTGCATTGCCATCGAGTACGGCTTGTTTGTTTTACGACAACTGATCCGTTTCCGGTTTACATAGAAACTACAGCGCGTAACTTGAACTTCCCGAACTCACAGACGACTGTTACGACAGACCACGGGACGTGCCACGGGCGGCTTTGACCTCCACAGGCGGAAATGTTGCTACATAAATCAGTCAGAAGCAGGGGTGGATGCGGTGTCATCTGTATTTATAAAAACACCGGTAAGTCATAATTTCGGCATCAACGATCACGGAGGCTCAAAATTACATATCCCTAATCGATCCCAGACCTTGTGTACACTGTATATGTATCTCGCCATAATAAAAATGTTGTTGGAATTCATATAATAACAAGGAATCAGCTGTTTCAATATACGTTGAGCGAATAAGTGATTCATGTTGCTTTGTTGATATTTTTTTCTTTCGGTTAGAGTTATTCCCCGTTGTGAAATAGAAACTGGTGTTTATCAACTTGCACAAATATTGATTAATTCAATAAAATATCTCCAAACTTGCTTTAGCATACATTACATATTAGTTTCCTTGCAGCCACGAGCAGTTCCTGAGTTTGTTTACAAAGCCAGGTTCATGTACATGTACTTTCTATTTATATATTAACGGCAACCAAGCTGAATAATAATAAAATTGTGTCCTCGTTGAGCTATCCCCTCTCCCCTTCCCCCTCAAATGTGGTTGACACTGGCGTATAGCGCTCAACTCATACACTTGTACATTCAGACCCAGGTATGAATAGGAGATATTTTCTTTTGGAAAATGTCTGTAAAAGTGAATGAATTTGATTCATAATGCTTATTCAAGTTGTGTAGAAAACTTCAAACAAAAGCATGCATGGCATGCAGTGCAAAACTGGTACACGAGTCAAATGTTTTTTTAACTTTACTTGACCATCAAAATTAAACTTGCATTGCAACTCAGAGATTTATTAGTAATTTTATTTCAGATGAGTTCCTTTTAATATTTTTATTTACACATTGTGAGAATTAATAAGGAATGGAAATGTGCATATACATGTAAATAAGTCATGTCATGGTATTAATTGAGGTGTGAAAACAACTTGGTCTTCATAAAATTTAAGTTAACACAATCCACTACTTATATAGTTAAGTGTCTGTCCTATATGTTGAAAATGACATTTGCTGGATAGTGAAGATATGTCATACTAGTTTTTTTAAATGAGCATTAGATAACCTGTTTTGATTTTCAGTTTAAAATGTCAAAGTTACTTAATAGCATGTAGTGTATTCTATACTACATGTATTATACAATAAAGAACCAGCATGGGGCACATTTGTTCTTGAAATATCAATTTTATTTCACAGGCAACAGAATACATGTACAAACAAATTTAGGAAAGGAACTTCATGTCTGTGTGTGCTTTAGAGGAGCCTCATGATATAAACAAATACCAGCACCAAATATTGAACCTCCCAATGCACAATTACGAACAATGACCAATGCAACAGAAATTATCATTGACTTGGAAGCAACTGGTTTAGGTATTTAGGTACAAATTATTTTGCCCCTCTGACCTCGACCTTTCAATTTGATCTATTTTTGAAAAACTTTTGTTTTGGACATTCTTTCTGAATGATGAGAGCTAGGGCTGTCATTTACAAACTTTTTTTCCTTGTGAAAGTCAATACTTTTTTTATGGGTAAAATTTTTGACCGTCTTACCTTGATCTTATAGTTTGACCTACAGTGTACTTTAGAAAAACTTTAACCCTGGGCATACTTATTGAACATATTTTGACATAGATTTTGATATTCAACCTTCTTTAATTGAAAAGTTAAGCTTAGTGCATAATTTTTGGATGGTTAGTGATAGGGCTTTCATGTGTGTTCCTTTGTTTTATTATATGTATTTGAAGTTGGTACAGGAGTAATATATTTGTCATACCATCTGATCTAGTTTAGCAAAGCGTAAAACATTTTATTGTTTTTCAGCCAGAACATCACATATACTTCATATTTCTGCCATCAATGGAGAAAATCACTTCAACCAGATTCCAGTTCATCCAAAAGTAGGAGAAATAAGTTCAAATAACTGGAATTAGGACAGAGGACAAGAAAATGTCTAGCATTGACAGTGTGGTGTTCCTTGGCCATAATGAAAGAAATTATGATGTTTCTGTACTTTTTGATGCATTATTATGAAAAAAAAATTATCACAGTTCATGGTAATGAAGACACTAATCCACGAATCAAGCCAGGTGTTCAGGGTTTAATTCCCAGTCATACTAATTTATTCAAATAATTTTTATATTGCTTGAAATGAAAGTTCAGGTATAACATTTCATAAAATTTAAACCATGTTCGTGATCAATACATAACATAAGTGTATAATTTAGAAATGTGATTGAAATTATTTTTCTGTAAATTGTAACATGAACATTTTGCAAAGAAAAGTTGTTCGGAGGAAATTCGGGCTGAATATTTTCAAACTGGCTCCACTCTTTTCTCTGAAATTTGTAAACATCGATGAATTGTTGTTATATTTTATGAAAATAACATGTTTTTTTTTCATTTTCATTACTCTTTATGTTGATATATATGTAACACCTAATCAAATTTCTCATATTTCATTGTGTGGCAATGGACAGCATTGTGAGGACATTATGAAACATAGACCATGTTAATTTTTTTATGCTACAAATGATATTTGTTCAGGTGATATATAGTTTATGAAATATGGTATAGTGTTCATTTTCCATGTTTTTATTTAACTGTAACTGAAGACAAATTTAGAGCAGTTGTAGAATGATAAACATATTGTAGAGAAAAGCGTTTAGAGGAAATTCGGGCGGAATATTTTCAAAATGTCTCCACTCTTTTTTCTAAAATTTGGACACATTGATTTATTGTTATTATATTTGATGAATTACGTTGCTTTTTCTGTTTCCATTACTCTGTCTGTCCTTTACAATTTGATTAATATCCACAACCTATGGTACATGTAATTTGCTGTGACAAATTAGACATCATAGGTGGCGCCTCAAGCAAAGTGTACAGTATGTTTTATTTTTTTTATTGTTTTAATTTTTAGAACAGATGCAACATGTTTAATTAAAAATAATGTTTTTTATTATGTCATCTTTCACCTATTTATTAAAATTGATATACAGACTATAATTTTAAGGAAAACATTACACAGAGTTACCTCCCTTACTTTGACAGCCATTAGGGGCAAACGGCTACACTCTTTTTATTTATTTTTTACCCAAGCATTGTTTATACATATGTGTATCCATTGATACCAAAATCATTTGGTTTCCATTACTTTGATCTCACACTCATACTACCTTAAGCAAGATACGGGGCTAACAATTCTTTGTCATGAAAACAAGGCTCGTGCCCTGTTTTTGTTTACATTAGTTCAATATACCGGTAAAAGTTCTTTTTCAAGCTGATTTTTCTATCTTCTTATTCATTTCAAACATAAATAAAGAGATCTTAACGTTTTCCACTTTGATTATCGGTCTAAAGCTAGAGTTTTCACTTCAACGTTTAAAATGTAAACAAAAGCTTTGTTTACATAGCCAAAGAATTGTAAGCTCTGTAACTCGCTTATAACTCATCGAATGACACTTAAATTTTGGTTGCCTATTAAAAATGCCTTCCTTAAGCATTGTAAACATTAACTTCGGGAAAATAATTTTTAACCATAATCGTGACCATGCCCCTTTAAGGTTTCGTTTCAGAAAGCATATAAATTTCTATAATTAATATAGAACTTATCGATAATGCTATTTACTTTCTTTGCAGAAACTTCCTCAGATTGACCATATCCTTCCAGAGCAAATCAGTTTGCAGAGTTTTGTTGTCGACCTTGAAGCAGCGATGTGGAAAACCACCCAGAATTGTTTTCCTGGATTCGTAATTCAAGGTTGTGCTTTTCACAGGACCCAGTCTTTCTTCAGAAAAGTGCAGGAAATAGGGTTGCAGGTACCTTGTAAACACTGTTGTCTTATTTAATGTTTCCATAGAACAAAGAATTCTTTAATCTTGATAACAAATCGGTAATAATTATAACAATTTGGAAATATTGTATGTATTTTGTTATTTTTATGATCACTTCCCCTAATAGTGTTTTTCATTTTTCTTCAGAGAGGATGCAACGAGAGAGGCAGGTGATGGCACTACCCTTCCTACCACTTGAACACATTCCAACACTTGGAGAAGAGGGCGAGATGCGACTTAATGCGTACCTTCATGAACTACATCTGGAGGCAATGGATATCGAATCCAGTATTCCCACTGAAGAACTGGAGTGTGCCATTTTAACAGGGATGGATAAGGAGTCCGAAAACATTCCCCTGCATGCAAGAGTTTCAGAGGGGAAAAATGAACGTCTACACCGGAAGAAGTTTCGGGAACTGAATGGACAACTTTTCTGGAAGTGGGAGGAATACAGCATTGGAAGAATCTCAACTAATTAACACCTACGTTATTGTGCATCCCTCAATGGACCTGTTCCCGTGTGAATGGAACTATCTGTCACCGATGTGTAGTGCAGTTTGTATATAACTTTGTAGAATATATCATGTAGTGCTTGTTATGTAACGATTTGATTTCTCAATATATATTCCTTTATTAAATATCAAATTTTTATAAAACTTAGAATTGAAATTATTATATCCTTTATGAGGTTTAAAGGGACCTGGACACGATTTCAGATGAAGATTTGATTTTTGATTTTTATGTATTAAATAGTTTACTTGTGTATTTTGAATGATTTACCAAACTTTGAATGTTAGAAGTCGTGTTACAAGCGAGATACAGAGGAAAGAAGTCGTTGTTATGTAAACAAAGCTCGAGTCTTATATTTGTTTACAAATAATGTAAAGTAAAGAAATTACCATTTCTTTGACAAAATAACTTGTGGAAACAAGATAAACTTACTAAATGTGTTCATAAAAAAGTTTATCAACAACAAAATACAACATTAGATTGAAACTTTTACCAATTCAAGACATATGTAAACAATAACAGGACTCGAGCTTTGTTTACTAAACAAAGAGTTTTAACCTGTGTAACTCGCTTGTAACTCGATATTTGACTTTCAAATTTTGACAGAGCATTAAAAACATCCATATTGACCATTAAAAATGAAAAAAAAAAATTTTGAGAAAAATTAGCTCAAATCGTGTCCAAGTCCCTTTAATATTGACTGTGTTAATGAAGGTCAATGGATATATGCGATTCCCTACATATATTTGTTCATGCACATGTGATTCATTTTGATGTGTAGTGCTGTAGTAAATATCATGTAATACTTGTATTGTTATGCAACATATTCACCTCTGAATAATGTTTCACTGTTTTATGCCTGGTATATGTATACCTTTATTAAATATTAAATGAGTTCAACTTATTATTAAATTTGTTTCCTTTATAATGTTAAATAATGACCAATTTAATGATAAGGAAAGAATGTTGGATACCCGTCACATTGGCTTCTTTTAGTACATTGTTCTATATTGACTTGGATGAGAAGAAGAAATATATGAATTACTGTCAAATAATACATCCAAGCAATAATAAGATATGGTGCCAAATGCATTATTTTTTCATCCAGCCTTATAATGTATAAATATATTGGGATATGTTATTTGAGCATAGTTTGTTTATATCGTTAACAGTGATATGGTTTTAACTTCCCAATAAACTTGAAGTGTTAAAAATACACACACGCACACACTCACAGTACATTGGTACCAATGAAATAATGAGAAGAGACACCGGGATATTATTAGGTCACCTTAGTAAACTCGGGTGACCTATTGCTATCTGTTTTCGTCCGTCGTCGTGCGTTAACAATTTTACATTTTTAACTTCTTCTTGAAAACTACAATGCCAGATGTTAACATTTTTGGCGTGAAGCATCTCTATGGTAAGAGGGATCTAAACTGTAAAATTAATGGCTCTACTTAGTAAACTCGGGTGACCTATTGCTATCTGTTTTCGTCCGTCGTCGTGCGTTAACAATTTTACATTTTTAACTTCTTCTTGAAAATTACAATGCCAGATGTTAACATTTTTGGCGTGAAGCATCTCTATGGTAAGAGGGATCTAAACTGTAAAATTAATGGCTCTACTTAGTAAACTCGGGTGACCTATTGCTATCTGTTTTCGTCCGTCGTCGTGCGTTAACAATTTTACATTTTTAACTTCTTCTTGAAAATTACAATGCCAGATGTTAACATTTTTGGCGTGAAGCATCTCTATGGTAAGAGGGATCTAAACTGTAAAATTAATGGCTCTACCTCCACCAGGGCACCACAGGCGGGGCCAAATATGGTAAAAAAAAAGTTTTCAAAAATCTTCTTCTCTACTCCCACACATGGGAGGAAAAAACTGAATGCATGTTTATGATGTCCATGAAGCCCTATACCAAAATTGTGAATTTCATGGCCCCTGGGTCAGGGGTTCAGTCTCTAGGATGAGGCCAATATGGCCATATAGTAAAAATGTATTTAATCTTAGAAAATCTTCTTCTCTACTCCCATATATCTTTGTTAAAGTTATGATGTCCATGAAGCCCTCTACCAAAATATATATACACCCCGAATCCACTTATGATCAATAAAAACATTACAAGTACTTATTAACGACCTGTCATTGCAGCATATTGTTGTCTAAGGCACATCTCAATTTCATCAGCAAAATAGCAACACAGGTGCGGATTTTGAAATTTTTATTTCCCTAACAGCAGCCATTAAATCAAACTGAACCCGTGTCAATCCTGTACGATAATAATAATCTTCAGACGTAAGTGAGGCCTTACTGTCAAATAAAGACGAATGAAAATAATTTTTTTTTGCATAAGCTCCGAGACTGTCGAGGAGATGGTGTTTGCCTTCACCACTGAAAGATTCTGTCTGACACGCCGTGGTTTAACGCCTCTGAAGTCATATGCCCGCCATGAATATGCGTAGGACAATGTTTTAAACCCTCTTTCATGAACAAACCACGTTGTACAAATATCTCAAGTCGTAACTGTTCAGAAATGACAATAGGTTTACGTGGTTTCTTTTCACAAACTGCACAAGCATCATGTTGATATCCAGAAGACGGAATAGAAAGTGTCGGACGTATTTCCGGTGGGGCAACATTTTTTATTGTCGGCATTAGGATTGAGTCCTGTGGCTTGGGATTCTTGTTTAATTGAATAGTAAAACAGTTGTCTGAATTTATTACACACTACGTCACTTTCATTCAAATCAGTCACACTTTGTTTGACAGAAACTTCTAAAGAGCATTATTTTCTGAAAGCGATCTTCGTTCACTAGTTTTGCACGCGAGTATTTTCTTAGTTTGGATGTCATGCTTTAGAACCTTAAATAAAAATGCATAAATGTTTAGGAGACATATTAAGACTTAATATTCTTAATTCTACGATAAAATCGTAGATATATTATTGACAGACAAAACACTATTAAACTGAATATGTATCAATTATGTTTATCAGTATGTACTGCTCCCTGCTGATAAGGCAAGTAACAATATTGTCTTTGTTTGTAAGGCACATTATATTAATTGCATTTTCAAAGAACTAGGTTTCGATTCTACACATGGTAATCCTATTTACACCAATATCAGCTTTTTCAAGCAGGAAATACTTCAAAATCATAAATCGGTTATTGATATCTTTAATATCCCCAATAAACTTAATGAATTTGATTTACCTTATTTGTACTGGATTCCAAAGCTTCACAAAAGTCCTTACAAACAGAGATATATAGCAGGTTCCTGTAAATGTTTTACCAAACATCTCTCTTTACTCCTTACTAAACTTCTTACAGTAGTGAAGGAGAAACTTCAAGAGTACTGTACAACAATACACTCCTGAAGTGATGTGAATCAGATGTAGATACTAGAAAACTCTAAAGAATTATTAGAAACGTTGAGGTCACAAAATCTTACCAAAATCAATAGCATCAAAACGTACGTTTTTTAAAACTCTTTATACAACCATTCCCCATGACAAATTAAAATCTAGGCTTTACGATATCATCGACAGTTGTTTCTTCAATAAATTCAATGCTTACCTTGTCATTGGAAATCTAAAAAAAATATTTTGTTAAAAACCATTTTGATTGCACAATACTTAAAAGTTGACATTAAAAAGATGCTTGAGTTTCTGATAGACAATATCTATGTAGTTTTTTGAAATCAGGCTCCGATTTCAAAAAAATAACTTAAGTCAAATCTCAGACTTAAATCTGAGTTTTTTCTCAAATTTGAGAAAACTCTAATATCTGCATTTCACAAAATAATCTTAGTCATGTTTTATACTCAATTTGAGAAAAACTAAAGTTACATCCGGAGCAGACTTAAGTCAGAATAAATTCTCAAATATGGCGATTAACAATAGACAGCAGCGTCGCCGTCGTAGACATAGGCAACGAAGAACAAGATACGGTATTGGCATTATTTGGCCGCAAAATTTACGAAATTTTCAACGTCTTTGTCCGCGTTATTGAAGTTGTGCATTATACTTAGTATGATATTAGCTAAATCCTACAAGCACTAAAATGACGTCATTTTTCATTATGACGTCACTAATGTGCGCTAAACATGGAATGATCGTTCAAATGCGTTACGATATGATGTTTTATGAGTAGTTTTCGTTAAAATTAGACACTTTCACATGCAACAACCACTTTTATAGTTCACGTGCAGTCTCATAATTTCATCATCTATTCATACAGTTAAAATGGTGTTGGTTGTCACATGTGAACAATATGAATTTTTAAAAAAATGAATACGGAAAATGATATTTTACCGACGTCAATAACGTTTTTATCTATTGTTATCGACGTCAACAACGCTATCGACGCTGAGTGAGAAGCTGATTAGCAGAATGTATTAATTGATAAGTTATCATTATTATCATTATTAGTCCCCTACCGGTTTCACCAGAGGGGACTATAGCTTTCCTCTGCGTCCGTCAGTCCGCCTGTCCGTCCGTCCGTCCGTCTGTCTGTCCCACTTCAGTTTTCCACACTTTTTCCTTTTTGCGTTTGAGGAATAACATGAAACTTGCTGAACAGCTTCAAAATGTCAAACTAAAGATCAAGTTAACACTGTTTTACCGTCTGGTTGTCATATTTTCGAGAAAATTAATTTTTTATATTCCAATTTTTTAATGTTCGGGTTCTTTATCGGGTTCTGTATGCATTGAATAAACGAGGCCAAACTTAATATTTATTTATTTACTTAACTTATTTACTTAAGAGAAACTAAAGGAAAAGAAACAGAAAACAACAACAGCAAATTACAAGATAAGCAACGTTTAGACCTGCGTTTGTTCCGGTGGATTTCCGTTGAGATAAAGATCGAAAATAATCGCTGACATATTGAAAGGCTTAATCAAAACACTAATAATTTCTTTTTTGTTTAGATTATGTTTAAGTCAATTTGTAACTATAATATGTGATCGTATACGTAGTAGTTTGATCAATTTAAATGCGCGTAGATAACGGTAGAACATATATTGTCTCCCGTAATCTTTTCTCACTAACTCTAGTCAACGAAATCAAATCTAAAGGGCTGATGAAAAGAATTGTACTTTCTCAAAAAGAATAATATATAGCTTAATATTTTGTGAAATTTTAAATTTTAAATTTTTCTATAATACATGTTTATGATGTACATGTACATATCACAGTGTAGGAACGGAAGTGAACAGTTTTGGGTAGCGCTGTTTGTCGAAGCGAGAGAACAAGTTGCGCTGCGTACAGTATTTTGATCGTAGATGGAAAATACGTCAATAACTAATCTCTGAAGGGACAGTATCGCGATTTTTTTATACGGTAGTAAACTAGAATAAGTTTATACTCGTCATTTCAATCTTGAAATCTTAAAATGTCTCTTCGGAAAATATTTTATTGTATCAAAACAGTGCAAATATTCAATAAGAAATCGAATCAAAATTTCTAGAGAAGTGTTTCTCATTTCTTTGAGAAAAAAAGTTTGTTTCTTGTTGTGAAAATATTTCCCCAATACGATATCTTTCAGACAAAAATACTACATATATGAAAGAAGCAATGCATTCTTTAAATGGGTTTTTTTTACCATGCCCTGATATTGTTTACTGTACGCGTAGCTCTTATAAGTATGTACGGGTAGGTCTGATTTTCAGATGCACATCTGTATGCGTAACTTCGAACATTACAATGAGCTAAGATATTTCTATTGACGGAAATTACGTCCGTAATTCGTTTTTAAAATAAGGTCAAGAAACCAATTAAGAAAAAAAATCGGACACAAATAAATGTGTACAAAAAACTCAAACCCCATTAATTTGTAAAGTGTTATTTCCCGCGCTTGCGCGGGATGTCATCAAGTTATTTTTATATTAAGGGTTTTGATATCAATTGCGTACATTGCAAGTATATTGTATAAAAAGTTTCTAGTCCACTTGTCAATATAAATACTTGTATCCAAATATTTGTACTAGTACTCCGCTTTTAAATCTCTTTAATCCAAAACCTATATAGTTGTTTTCAGTTTAGCACTCGTGTATATGACAGCTATGTAAAAGGATGTGCAAGGTCGATTAAAAAACTACTAATTACAAAAATAATCGCAGCAAAAATATTAGTTTTTCATCGTTGAATTTTTTTTTGAATGAGTCCATTCATACAATGGTCATTCTACTGAGTTAACTTACCATTCGAAGCCAATGCTTAATCATAGAACTACGTGTACAGTAAAATTCTGAATATATGCTTAATACACAGGCACCTGACGTTATATATTTTTCTCGTGGCTTAAAATTGCGCTACGCGTACAGAATGAAATAATGACAACTCATGATATTCTGAGAAATTTTTCTACTTTTATTTGCAATTATATCAAACTCCAGGTCAGATTACTCTTTTGAGGTATATATTTACCTCTACATGTCCCCTATTCAGTCGTAATGATTGTATTTCGTACTTAATAATCATTTCAATTTTGGAATGTGACCTTCGATATTGATTGTCAAAAAGTTCATTGAAAATCATGTTGCAAAAGGAATACAATTTTTTATACTTATGCCAGTTTAGTAACATAAAATACTATCATTGTTAAGGAAGTTTTTTTTCTTTTTTACATCTATTTATCATTTCATTTGCTACCTCTTCTATTTGTTTATTCGCTTCGACAAACAGCGCTACCCAAAACTGTACACTTCCGTTTCTACACTGTGCATGTAGTATCTTCACTTTTATAGCGCGTAGAATCAGTGGACCAGTATATAAAGTTCCTTCCAAGATTTTGTCTTAAAGTTTTTGACTTAATCTTTATAAGACACTTTAAACATATAGATAAAGTTCCTTCCATGATCTTGTCTTAAAGTTTATCTTTAAAAACTTCATCTTTATCAGACATTTTTTACATTTAGATAGAGTTTCTTCCGTGATTTTGTCTTAACATTTTTGACTTCATCTTTATCGGACACTTTAAACATTTTTTAGACATCATCTGTTTGAAGAAACTGAGAGAGAGAGAGAGAGAGAGAGAGAGAGAGAGAGAGAGAGAGAGAGAGAGAGAGAGAGAAATTTCATTTGTAATTCACTTATAGGAGACATTGTTTTTAATTCAGTTTCCATGAATAAATAACCCTTTTATCGTTTAAAGTAATGCACATTGTGATAGAATCCAACAAAGCAGTTTCAGTCAGAGTCCACGTGCTACACCTGTCAATCAAATCAGCCTGCGAGCTGCACCACGTGCTCCTTCCATCATGTTTTTCAAGTCCGAAGAAAATAGAAATATGTTTGACATTCACAATAAAGTATTTTATAGTGTTTTTAACGTATAACATGAATCAAGTTGATTTGTATATATACTACGTTGTTTAAACAGAAAACTACAGTGTAACACACACACACACACACACACACACAGACACACACACACACACACACACTCTCTCTCTCTCTCTCTCATTGTCCACTCATTTAAAACAGGGTATATATATTATTCATTTTTATTTACAAAGTGATTTGGTCTCCATGATAAAACGCTGATGTATACTATTTTTTAACAGATTTGCTTTGATGTCACCGAATATTAAAAAGAAAATCAAAATGTAAAGGGACAGAATACTTCTTGGTTGATTACACGAAAAGACGATTTATCAAAGTATTTTTTTTCAGCCATTTAAAAAAGAATCTCTAACATAAACGTTTTTAATATTTTCTCTTCGTATCTCCGTCCCCTTTATTCTGCCTGCCCCCTCCCCCGCTCTCTCTCTCTCTCTCTCTCTCTCTCTCTCTCTCTCTCTCTTGAGGTTGCTTATCAAACTTGCTGACAGTCGAGGACCCCCTTCCCCCTTTTTCTTACCTTTTTCGAGTTCATTGTTCATGCATTTAAAATTAAAAAATTGTGATCAGAAAGGTTATGAAAGCTTTAGAATTTTTTTTTTTTTTGCTTCCTGTACTTTAGTGAATAACTAATGGAAGCCATAAGGTACTTGTATTTAACTGACTCACTACACCTTGGAATAGTTTCTCAAATCAACAGAAAATTACTTGATTATAAAAGATACAATGTAGCAAAATACATCAAAGAATATGTATAAATGTAAGTCATATACATGTAGGCGAAAATATATACAATTTTGTATTTGAAGCTTATAATTTCAAAAGTTCAATGAAATAGGCCGCATGCAGATTTAAACTTAATTGTGATCTGCGGTTCACAAGCCCGAAACTCATGCACAGAAACCGGTATGTTTTTACAACACAGATAAACTACTCGCATAAATATGCATGGCGTCGCGTTTAAAATTGCGACGTCTTGCTAAAAAACGGAACAGTTTTCAGCATAAATTCCATGATGTATATGTTTAAGTCACACATATAAGTTATATACCATTAGATTTGATAAATTCAAGGCTTTTAAAAATGTTTTGTGCTGTGCATATTTGAAACACGGCATATTTCGGCCAATAACGTACCTTGTTCTTTGCCATTATCGTCTTGTTGACAGAATCCACTGGAAAATTTGCCAAAGTGTGAAGTATTCCAACGTTTCAGATTTCACTCCCAAACAATTTTGTACATAGTCGCTTTGTTAAATCCCTTTATTCAGAGAGACACCTTAAGAAATTCTCCACTGAATCCTATTTTCCAAGTTTTGATAACCCTTCGGTATTTGGCGACTGGCGGCTTTAATTCTTTGATTTCGGACACTTTCTCTTCGATATCCCCCCTCCGTTTGCAGAGTTGTTCGTGATGTGTGTTACGCACTATGCAAACTGTCTCGGCAGTTTATCAAGATGTCATCTGGGGTAGAATCGGACGAAGTGATATCCCAGTTTTACAATGTTGCAGGTAATGTTACTCAAAGGGGAATAATCGGAAGAACAAATGTCATTTTAGATAACTCATACAAAAACTATTTCGTTCACTTAAACACATTAAATATAAGACAAAGCTTTCTTTTTCACATCAAATTTACAAGCAATTAGCATTCACATAACATTAGGAGAGAATGAAATATAAATTGCTCACAAATTTTATTTTTACTTTCAATTAACCTTATCCTTATAATTAAGTTTTTTTTCAAAACAATTGTGCCAGTGGGTCAAAATGCAAACATTTTCTGGCACAAATTTATAAATGTACATGTATGAATAATACCACCACCAATTCCAATCATGACACTTAAAAAGATTGAAAATGTACCTAAAGTAAATTGCTCTTATTTTTAAAATTAACATATCATGCTGAATTTTCTAGTAAATTATTTATATTTGGATAAATTCACTTTACAAATTATTAAATTATTTTGCAAACATCACATTATTAATATTCTAAATGTATTCCATGCCACCATCTTTTCCCTAATAAAAAAAATGTTTTCTATAAATATTACAACATTCAAAAATTAAAAAAATAAAATTAACCTTAGAGAGGTGTACACTGTAATTATAATATATTACATGTCCTTATTGTTAGGTTTTCCAAACATACTTGGCTGTGTTGATGGGACTTTCATAAAGATTCAAGCACAATCAAAAAATGCGCCGGATTATCTAAACAGAAAGGGGTATCATTCCTTGAATGTGCAGGTATTATATCGGGCCTTTTGTTGAAGAAAAATATTTATCAACAACGCGGATTAAAGGTTAAAGATTGTAATTTTAAATTTTCCGTCATGGTATAATGAACAGCTGAAAGTTTTAAAACTTTTCATATCAAACAAGTACAGTAATATATATTTATTCAATTCAAGCAAAAGGATATTGATTAATTTTTTTTTTATATAGTCAAATTAATTGTCTCAAGTGTTTTTTAATGTACACATTATTATGAATGACATGTTTTAGATATTACATTTTTGTTGCATTATTATTGCATATAAATATATACATAGAGAATTGTGACAATTCACAAATATATTTTAAGGTTCATTGTCCCTCTGTTCCATCACATATAAAATTTGATAAATTGTAGACAAATTAATTATCATTAAAATATAATGATTTTAGAAAATATATGTTTACAACCTTGTACATGTAACACAAAAGTACTAAAATATTTGCTGTAAACACATGCAATGCAACAAATTAATAATTGTCGCAATTAAAAAGTCACACCTTGAACACTAACTGCAGCAAAACACAATTTTAACTATACTGAAATTGTTTGTTATATGTATATGAAATATCATGTATGAAAGTTTTCCTCCTTAAATTTTAGATATAGGTATAAGATCATTAACTGTTGCAAAATGGCCAGGAAGTGTTCATGACAGCAGGATATTTAGTGACAGCCACATAGCTGTCGCTTTTGAAAATGGTATGTATTAAGAATTGCACTTATCAATTTTTAACTAATTACATAATGCTGAGTTTAAAATAGGTTTTTATTTAAATAGGACACTACAAGGGGATTCTTGGAGATTCTGGTTATCCCTGTAAACCTTATTTACTTACCCCTTTTCCTGTGCCATCAACCCCTGCTGAAGTAAAATTCAACAACGCCCATGCAAAAACCAGAGTAACCATCGAACAGACCTTCGGGATATCGAAAAGGAGATTTTCTTGCTTACACTCTGGCCTCCACACATCTCCAAAAAAGCATGCACATTGCTTTAGCATGTGCAGTCTTGCACAATATTGGAAAAGACAGGAATGATATTTTAGATGTAGATGAGGAATATATCAATCATGGGGATATGAATTTTGATGTTACAGATCAAAGAGATGGAAAAAATGTCAGAAACAACATATGTAAGGCCTTCTTTCATAAACATGTAAAGTCAGTCAAGTGGTAGGGTAGCTATGACTAATATTAAGAACATCATCTTGCATGTAGTGGTAACACAATAGACTTTCAAAAATGATTATTGATGTAAATTTGAAATATTTGAAGAAATAAGTTCGCTTAATAAAAAAAACTGAGAATTAATTCTAATCAGGCTGCAATTGCATTTTAGGTGCAAAAAGGTCAAATTAAAGGGGCCATAACTCGGAAGGATGAATGATAGCCATTATCTTTGTATATTTTAAGTATGTTATGTCTACAGGTTTCAATGATATACTTCTTAAGAAATTCTTAATACAACAACATTGAGGAGTGGGATGCCTTAATGAATGCATTAATCAATTATTTTTTACAGTGCTGCATGGATTTGAGGGGGAGGCACATCCACTCACTCCCTTCCAAATTGTCAAAATAAACTTAAATCATACTCCTTTTGGCAAATAAGAATTATGAAGTAGACATCTTGTGAACTTTAGTTATCAACTTCTTGGAAACTTGTAAGATTTCTTAATTTACATTAGACCGATATCAAATATGTGTAGTATGAACATAAGTGGGTTGAGTAAATGGTTAACCACATTTTATTCACGCTCCTCATGGGTTAATCAAATGTGAACAACCAACCCCCTTTCAGTAATTAGTAATACTAGCTAGTGTTTTAATGACTGGTTATCTTTTTTAAACTTCATTTACATCATCTAAATTGTTTCTTTCATTCAGTCTGTTGTATATAATCTCAGCAGCCATCAAAAAATATATAATCAATTTTTACATTTGTACATGTACATTTAAAAAAATCCTCTAGTAGCCATGCAAATGCGTCATCCAGGAGCAAATGTACATTTGATGAGCTCCATGCATCTGTGAGCCCTAAGAGCAAAATTGTCACTGCCTCCTTCCCCTTTTGCTCTGCGTGGATACAATTTGCCACTAAAATCCTGTACATGTATAACAAGAGGCCAAATGGCCTTAACGGTCACCTGAGTAGCATAACCCATACACAAACTTGTCAAGGAGTCTCATATATGCATTTAGTTAAGTTTTATTCTGGAATAGAAAAATTTTTAATTTGTAATGACGACCACCTCCCTGCCTGAAATCTTTCAAAAACGACTATTAAACCTATAATTTTAGCGAAAAACTTAAAAGATCATAAAAGAGTGCATGACCTGATATTGAAAAGGTGCAAGACTCTGATAGAAAATAATTTAATAAAAATAACAAGGTGGCTATTATTCATGTTTTATCTAAAACAACCTCCCATCCCCCCCGGGGCAGACAGAAACTCTCCCTATGGGCATTTAAACAAACGAAAAAAAAAACAGCTTTATCGATAAAAGCCATCATGAGATACTCACTTCTCCTGTTCCAGTTTTTGAATATTCAACATTCGTTAAGAATCACCATCTGGCATATATACCAAAATCATTTTACCTTTATATATCAGTGATTTTAGTTAGCCAATTATTACTTTACTATTAACAAGTCTATTTGTTTATTTTGAAAGTTCAAAAACTGTTTTTGTTTCAAATGATAAAAAGCCTTGCATAACTCTTTTGATCATACAACTTCTTTATAATTACATTATATTCAACGATTAATTACTACATATGAACAAGCAAAGGAAGATAACTCCATTAGGAAGAAGCAAGGGAAAACAAGATGTAATTATAATCGGGGCGATTATAAAGTCTCCCAAACGAACGAGGCTATCATATAGAGTAGGGATGACCCACAAAGTTTCATGTGGTTCCCAGGGGTCCTTAACTATATATCAGGTGAACTAACATAAACAAGGAACAAGAATATATATGGTTTAGGGGTGGAGATATTAACCGTTTTCAAGATATTCAGGCACTACCTGTTTGAGAGGGGTCAGAACCACCCCAAGGGCCCATGACCTACATACCATATGATGCCCCTTGACACAAGGAACAAGAATATATATAGTTTAGGGGTGGGGATCTCAACCGTTTTCAAGTTATTTGTGCACTTCCTGTTTGAGGGGGGTCAGGACCATCCCCGGGGCCCATGACCTACATACCATATGATGCCCCTTGACACAAGGAACAAGAATATATATGGTTTAGGGGTGGGGATATTAACCGTTTTCAAGATATTCGGGCACTACCTGTTTGAGGGGGGTCAGGACCATCCCTGGGGCCCATGACCTACATACCATTTGAAGCCCCTTGACACAAGGAACAAGAATATATATGGTTTAGGGGTGGGGATCTCAACCGTTTTCAAGATATTCGGGCACTACCTGTTTGAGGGGGGTCAGGACCACCCCAAGTTCCATGACCTACATACCATATGATGCCCCTTGACACAAGGAACAAGAATATATATGGTTTAGGGGTGGGGATCTCAACCGTTTTCAAGTTATTTGTGCACTTCCTGTTTGAGGGGGGTCAGGACCATCCCCAGGGCCCATGACCTACATACCATATGATGCCCCTTGACACAAGGAACAAGAATATATATGGTTTAGGGGTGGGGTTCTTAACCGTTTTCAAGATATTTGGGCTCTTCCTGTTTGAGGGGGGTCAGGAACCACCCCTGAGGCCCATGACCTACATACCATTTGATGGCCCTTAACACAAGGAACAAGAATATATATGGTTTAAGGGTGGGGATTTTAACCGTTTTCAAGATATTTGGGCCCTTCCTGTGCCATATTGGCCCCACCCTAGTGCCTAAACACCTGTCCCAGGGATCATCAATTTTACAATTTAGGTAGAAGACTTCATGTACATCATATCCAGGTCTTTAGATTTTCACAAATATATATGGGAGTAGAGAAGAAGATTTTCTAAAATTTAATACATTTTTACTATATGGCCATTTTGGCCCCACCCTAGAGCCTGAACCCCTGACCCAGGGACCATCAATTTCACAATTTTGGTAGAGGGCTTCATGGACATCATATCCATGCATTTAGTTTTAAACAAATATCTATGGGAGTAGAGAAGAAGATTTTCTAAGATTTAATACATTTTTACTATATGGCCATATTGGCCCCACCCTAGAGCCTGAACCCCTGACCCAGAGACCATAAATTTCACAATTTTGGTAGAGGGCTTCATGGACATTATAACCATGCATTTAGTTTTTAACAAATATATATGGGAGTAGAGAAGAAGATTTTCTAAGATTTAATACATTTTTACTATATGGCCATATTGGCCCCACCCTAGAGCCTGAACCCCTGACCCAGGGGCCATGAATTTCACAATTTTGGTAGAGGGCTTCATGAGCATCATATCCATGCATTTAGTTTTAAACAAATATCTATGGGAGTAGAGAAGAAGATTTTCTAAGATTTAATACATTTTTACTATATGGCCATATTGGCCCCACCCTAGAGCCTGAACCCCTGACCCAGGGGCCATGAATTTCACAATTTTGGTAGAGGGCTTCATGGACATCATAACCATGCAATCAGTTTTTTCCTCACATGTGTGGGAGTAGAGAAGAAGATTTTTGAAAATTTGGCTGTTTTTTGCATATTTGGCCCCACCTGTGGCACCCTGGTGGTAGTAGAGCCACCAATTTCACAATTTACATTCCTCTTACCATAGAGATGCTTCACACCAAAAATGGGAACAATTGGCCTTGTAGTTTTTAAGAAGAAGTTAAAAATGTAAATTGTTAACGCACGACGCACGACGCACGACGTCACCTGAGTTTACTCAGGTGACCTAATAAAACACTTATTTCACAACATACATTTTTGGTGGTTTTTGTGGTGTTCTGCTCATCTGTGATGTCAGGGCACTGAGGTGCAGATGATCTTTCTGAGTTGGCTGAAAAAGAACGGTATATTACCTAAGTAAAACAGTTATTTTAATGTTTTGTTTCCTTTATGTAATATATCACTATAATGTATATCAAAATAGTATAATATTTTATATACTGGTAATACATTTTAAAAATTCAGAATTTTTTAAAAAATATCTGTTAACTCTGAAGAACTATCAATTACCTCTCTGCTTTAGATTAAAGTACTTTTTCTTTATTTCCTCTGGCTTCCTGCGGACTGTGCTGAACTGTCTGAAATTGTACATTTTACAATATTACTTTAGGCTTATATATAAACTATTCAAACACTATAATAATAAAAAAAAAAAAACTTGCATTACATCATTCTAAAATTTAATACAATTATTAGCATACTTTTTGACAGAATACATGAAAAAACTTACAATGAGAGAGAGAGAGGGGGGGGGGGAGAGAGAGAGATTGTTACGAGTTTAGCACTCCGCAAATATCCGCCCATACCTCTTTTTTCATCACTGTTTTCCTTTTCCCCCCGACCCTTTTATGTCGCCAAATAACTCCCCCTTTCTTTTTCAAAGCTTTCCCAGCATCAACTTCCATTAACTGAGCCATTTCTATGTTTGCAGACAATAACATAGAATGTATATTACCTGTCAGATAAAGAAATTTATCCGAATCCAGCTTCTTGTATATTGCAGCCACGTCAAATTGTTTACAACAGTTACGGAACATTTTCTTCCTCTAAAGACTGAAGATTTCTTCTACCGGTATTTGGAGTATACTTCAAATAGTACTCGGCGAAGAACGTACTCCAAAACTTTTATAACCTCGGTTTTTTAAGTCGTACTCAGTGGAGCACATTCTCGGAGTATGGAGTATGAGTACGAGTATGAAAACAATTTTTTAACCTCGGGGCCAGGTTTTCTACGTGCACAAAGATCACATGATTGACACCAAAGTTTTACATCGTTGGACATTCCAGGTCAATAGAATTTTCTCTTAATAGATTTGTATGTTTCGTCTCTCTCTAAATTATCTGATATTCTGCAATTATAAAGGGATTCTAAAATCTTTTCTCTAATAATTTGAGGCACTAAAATTTGATTTAAGATGTTTCCCTGTGGATCTTTTTCACTTGTTCTGTAAAGTATCCCATCGGGTTTTATTTCTAATTCTTCCCACATTTGACATAAAATTCTAATTTCATATAAGAATGACCCCATTGTTTGTCTGGCTGCTTGATGATCAGTTGTTGATTTGAGTGTTTTAAATTTGCCAACATTGCTATCTTTATTTTGCTATTCTTTTATATGATCAGGACCCCAGGATTCTACCCAATTTGAAGTTTCAGAAAAGTTGTCAATGGCTTGCACAGGATATATTCCCTGCTAAGAATGCTCTTTCAAAGGACATTGCCAATACCCACTAGCTAAATCCAAAGTGGAAAACCATTGTTCACCCGATATTGCTTTAAGTGCAAGTATAAAAAATATGTACTATCAAAAATCCCTATCAAAAAATCTCCATACTAAAACCACCATCAAAAATCACCACCCCCCCCCCCATCCTAACGTACGGGAACGCTAGCCCACCTAGCCGGGGTACATATTTTTTATACTCGGCAGAAATTTACAATTGTTATTATCATTTTGTTTTTGTTATTTTCTATAAAATCGTGAATAAATATTGTTGTTTGTTGAGGCTGTTGTTTTTCAATTGCAGTGTGTTTGGGAAATGAATTCACTATGGGCAGGTATATGTCAGTTTGAAAGTTATTGCTGCAGCAATGTTTGTGCTTATTATATGTATATATCTTTGCAATGTGCATCGTTTCGATCCTCTCAAATTGTCGTTTAACTGTATTCCACCTGTATCTTAAACGACCGTGTAGTGAGCGACCAGCGCGCGCTGGGTTCCGTTCGTCATCAAAAGCAAGATTTTTCGGTGGCCGCTCACTGCTAGGAGAGTGGGTTCCGGAGGTCGTGAGTTCAAGCCCAGGCCGGGGCGGAGGTGGAGCTCCAATATAGTGTATGTCCCTGTGCTTTATATATATATATATATATATATATATATATATATATATATATATATATATATATATATATATATATATGTTTATGTACACAAAATCGAGTCTATTGAATTGGTTGCCTTTTATGTCTAAAATTGCTGTACAGTACATGTATATCCTATCCCTGTAAAAAAATTTAAATTTTTTTAAAATTATTTTCTTTAATGATTATAAAAGTGATCTGTTGACAAGCATGCTTTATTCATTTTATAGTGTTTTGTTTCGATATAATTTTGCAATTGATTAACATGCATTTTGCATGCCTCATAGTAATTGTTATATATATTACGTATAATTAAAATACGAGCGAAACTTTTCTCTAGTTATAACCCCGCTCCGAAGGAGAAGGGAATATACTGTTTTACCCTTGTGTGTGTATGTCTGTCTGTCCGTTACAAAATTTCTGTCGCATTTTTCTCAGCAACTACTCATTGCAGATGCTGAAATTTTAACATACTATTTGTTTAGGCGTGCTATATCGTGGGATATATTTTTATACCAATCGGACGTCAACATCCTGTTAAATGACGATTTTGTTTATTTTTAGCCTAAATTTTCAAAGAAATTTTCGTCTCAGATTTCATAGCAACTTTTTATTGCAGAAACTTGAAATTTTGACACACTATTTGTTTAGGCATGCCATATCGTGGGATATATTTTTGTACCAATCGGACGTCGACTTCCTGTTAAATGTCGACTTTGCTTATTTTGCATATCACCAGTGAGCATTGACTCACATATTTATTTAAACAAACTAAGAGACTATAGTTTTCAAGAGGTGTCTCTCTTGCGGACTACAATGAATGCTCCCCAGGGAGTGATATGTTTACCCAGATAAAAATTGATGGTATATTTATATGTGTTATAAAATTGAATAAATCAATCAAAACTGACGCACGTGTACACTTTTGATTGAATATACGATAAAATCAAACGCACCTGTACAACATTTAATGGCTTCTTTTTATTTGAATTTACAGCAAGTTATATATGTTCTCAGTATGACAATTTGGCAATGATAGGAATACATGTAGAAGTAAGTTACATGTAATATCATTTTAAAAGAGTGTATCCTCGTACAATATAGAACTGGTGCAATTTCACAAACCACTGAGAAACGAATTTGGAGCAGGTGAGGGGATCTGGTTTACCCAATAAAACATCCATGGAGAATGATGTTGTCATTGATAGGGTACATGCTGCGACTATTAGAGCTCCTGTAATCATTGAGAGCATCAAGATGAATGTTGTGGATGACACTGGAGCAGAGGTTTCAGTCATGAGTGCGAAGAGATTCTAGGAAATCCCTGCTGACAAACGACCACATTTACGACAAGCTCAAACAAGCTTAATAGCAACAGAGGCAGGTCGGAAAATGACAGTCGAAGTTGGAATGATCATGGGAGATGAAGAGTATGTCTTGGATATGTCTGTTGCTCCGATCTCAGATGATTTATTATTGGGTTGTGACTTTCTTGATGAACATGACGTAACTATCAATACCAGGCGTGGTTTAGAATTTAATGAAAAGTGGGTAGACTGTCTGGTGGATAAGAAGCAGAATAAGGTCTCAAGAGTGCTCGTTAGTGAGGCCACCACCATTCCTCCTTCTTCTGAGGCATTGATACTGGGAAAAACTGAAAACTCTCAGTTGATTGAAACCTGTTTTTTATTGATGGAACCGGCGTTGGGTGATTCTCCAGATGTGTTGGTGGCTCTTTGTCGTGTAGATCAATACAAACCAACAATTCCCGTCAGAAGTTCTGGATTTTGTTGGATATTCATTGCTGTCGGAATTCAGGAAACATGAATGTCAAATCACAGGAGTTCACAGTAAAAAAAACATTAATTACATGTAAAGAGATTGGGAGGATATCAGACATGTGGTACTGCGGAACAAGGCAGATGTTCACCAGTTGCCCGAGTACTTGACAAAGTTGTATGAAGAGAGCTGCAAAAAAATCCTTGTGGTGAAGAAAAGATTAAGCTAGAAAAATATTGTTTGCGAACAAAGATGCATTTGCTCAAAGCAAGACAGGTGTTGGCATCTGCGGAAACATAACCTATAGGATAGACACTGCTGGAGCAGTTCCAATCAGACCATCATTAAGGAGAAAACCTCCTGCATTTGAAATGGAAGACTAGTAGAGAGAAGAAAAGAAAAACATGAAGGAGGAGATAACGAGAATGACGCAGAATAAGGAAAAGATTTGGAAAAAACAGTAAATTTGAAAGCGAGAATAGGAATTTAATGAATTGTATTGTGAGACTTGAGAAACGTGTAGAGAGTGAGAGGAACGAGGACAAGGACAATAGCAAACGTGGTAGACATTTTGAGAGAAAAGCAGTGTGGGAGTAGTCAAAAGTTATGCTCTGGATGGTTTTGACGAATTATGGGAAGATTAATAGAGAGTGTGTAAGAGAGTGAAAAATGTTGTTATATTAAGCCATATGTTAGGTATTGTTATTTTCTGAGTAAAAATCATAGTGTTTGCCATATGTACGTTTATAAAACTGGTGAGTTTTTATTAATTTCCACGTTTTATAACTTTTAATGTATATTGGATTTTCACATTTCGAGGACGAACTATAGTCAAAGCGGAGGGAAGTGTTGTAATTGTGAATTATATATAACTATAATGTAATGGGGCTTTCGGTTCGTAATTTATATGGACATATTCAATATCGTTGAGGAAATTCAGATTGGGTGTGTTTGTCTCTTTTCAATCTGCATGCATTATTTTAACATTATATGCATACCTTTTTTCAAAACACCTACATACTGTAGGTGTTTATTTACCTTTAGTCTCATGGTAATCACAGGCACCTGACGTTATAAATTTTTCTCATAATAAAAATAAATACCCTATATCTAATAATACACAAGGTACCCAGATTCAGAGATAGAAACTAGGTTTGTTTAGAAACATACTTTTGAAAAATATTTGTATTTTACATATGAAATAAATATTTTAAGTAAACATGGTAAATGAGTTCAGTTAGGCATTAGAAAATGTAAATGTATTTTGAATATTTTTTTCAGAAAATTGTTGAAGAGTGAACCCTCCAGAAGAAGTTTTGGAAGGAGAATGAGATACTACTATGCTAGCCCATATCAAAACCGACTTAAACAGGACATTAAAGAAAAGGTATGATCGCAATAACATTGTCAAGAACATTGGAAAGAAATTGTACGCTGTGAAAAAACTTAGTAAAAGTGTGATACAACACTTACAAAAGTGCCTTAAATATGCTTTTGCTAATAACGCAGGTGACAAAACAGGGATGGCAGAAAACCTCAGAGCAATAATTCATCACCAGTTTGGGGATCACTCTTCCTGTCATCCAAGATTCTGTGGATTTAAACGCAGACCAGAGAAAAAGTACATTCACAGAAGCCTACCGTACAAGGCTTCTCTCAAGGATGACAATCTTAGATCTCAACTTGAAAAAATCTTGGAACCAGTCATCAACAATGCTGAACAAATGGCAGATTTAGGATCCAGCCAACAATGTGAACATGCAAACCGAGAAGTTATACTTCGAGCACCTAAGTCCTTACACTATGGAAATTCGGAATCCCTGGATTTCCGTGTAGCAGCAACAGCAGCTTTCATCAATGAAGGAAGAGAATACATTGCACAGGTATTTCTTTTTATGTCATTATAGTCTACATTTTTTTTTTGATTGATATTTTATTGTGTGTTCTATTCATTAATTATCTAATAAGGCCATCATTAGATAATATCTTATATTTCCAGCATACATCTCAAAAGGGTTTGAAAGTTATAAAACTAAAAAAAGATTCTGATAAAAAACATTTTATGTTAGTAAGATTAAATAAAAATTAACAAACAAATTTTGAAATGCACTTGGGGGAAAAAATATTATTTAATTCGGATGGTCTTATTGGGTGATATGGATATTTTTTAAATTTGGTCTTAGAATTACTTATATTTTATGATTTAGTTATGTTTGGATTTTGTTTGTTCTTTGTTATATTGTTTGTTTGTTTGTTTGT
Organism: Magallana ariakensis; assembly: GCA_020458035.1. Taxonomy (NCBI): domain Eukaryota; kingdom Metazoa; phylum Mollusca; class Bivalvia; order Ostreida; family Ostreidae; genus Magallana; species Magallana ariakensis. The sequence goes on from CM035812.1 coordinate 31,240,059, forward strand.
TTGTTTTTAAAGACTCGATTTGGGACTGGAAGCTACCCAACCGTAAGTATAAGTTGTTTCTTCTGGCTTGTTTCTATATTCAAAATCAAGACTGGTTAATGAATAAAAATAATAACCTTAATTACTGTTTTATAATTAATAATTACAAATATTTTTATTATACATTAAGGTCAACAAAGAAGCTGGTATATCTCCTGGAAAATTTACCATATCATATGCTGAACAGCAAATGAGGCACAGAAAAAGGATTCAAGGAAAGGCCTGCCTGCCGTCTACTAAGAGACGCCGCTTGATCCTGAAACAAGAGCGAGTTGTAACCCAAGGTGCTAATGAGGCATTGGAGGGATCTTCGTACCAATCTGGTATTACAATATTATTTCTTCGTACAAATCTTGTTTTAAAATATTTTTTCAAAATTATTCTATTTTTAATTTAGAAATGCACAGATCTGACATAATATTTGGTTTACTTTTATAAGTTTTTAAATGCTTGACAGGTATTGGACTTGCTGTAGCAGATGCTGATATGGAGCATTTACCAGAGGTTGTGCCGCAAGGACATTTCAAGCCTGTGCCAGCTAGAGACCAAGCAACCTTCATTGCTTTTGACTTGGAGACAACTGATTTAGGTAATTAACAAAATCATTATAAGAAAAATTATTAATAAATTTTATTTATTGTCAAAAATTATTTTCTTTACTGTGATTTATTATTTTAGTGCGTGGAGGAACATTTCCTCATATCACACAGATTGCAGCGTCAGTGGTAGGATCAGCAAAGGAATTTTAAGCCTACGTTTATCCAAAGCTGCCAATCTCATCCAATGCACAGCAGATCATAGGTATAATCCTCAACAACAGTGGCACAATGACATTGCACGGTCAACCTGTCCGTGCTGAACATTTGTATACTTCCATTGAAAAATTTGCAAGTGGTTGAAAAAACATACGAATGTATACCTCATTGCACATAATGGACGAAGGTTTGATTTCCCTGTGCTGATGAGTGCATTGATGAACATTAAATATGATGCACAGTTTATGGAGTGTGTCTCAGGATTAATTGACAGCATTTATGTTTTCAAGAAAGCCTATCCTGCACAGTCATCGTATAAACAGGATAATTTTAGCTACAGCTCTTTTGCATACAGCCTTTGAAGCTCATAACGCAATGGAGGATGTCAAAATCCTCGGTAAGCTCATCTCACACACACAGATGAATACCAATGAACTTACAACTCACAGTTTTCCACCAACTGCAGTACAAAACCAGGTGAGATTCAACATTGCAAAGGCAAAGAATCTAACATCAATGCACTCTCTTGTTGGAAAAGGTGTTTTAATGATGGGAATAGCTGAAAAGGTGGCAGGATCAGGACTAAATCTGGGGCACTTGCAGAAAATCTTTGAACGAGATGGAGAGGACGGTCTTCGGAATACCTTTTCATGCAAAAACTGTGAAGGTCAACCGCGTGTTACAAATACCAAGAAAACCCTTGAGGAAATCATTCCAAAATTAGGAAATTTCTTCTCATGTGCTGAAAAGGCATAGGGACACTAGATCTTTATTCAGTGGTCATGAACATGTTATTGGTTAATTATTTGATATGTAAACAGAAATGAAGTGACATTACCACTGGTGCATTTTCATGTGTCATTTTTTGCATAACTTTACTGATTATACAAGTAAAAGGCTGTATTAACATTTTCATTGTACATAATCTCAATATTTTTAGCATTGAATTAGATTATTACAATTATTCAATGCATTGTGATTTTTTCAAGGTCATAGGTCAAGGTCATTGGTGAAAATCATGATCATGAGTGTCATTTATACTTAGTTATGTAAAATGCTTTTATTTATAAGCAAGACGTTAAAGCAATTATAGTATAAACAAGAATAGAATTCCTGGGTCCCCCGCCGGTCAAGCAGTATACTAGTATCGACCAAGGCTGATTTAGGAACTTGACCAAGGTATTAGTGGTATAAACATTTGGTATAAATTTCATGTAAATCCATCAAAATTTGTAGGCATGAGAGCGCTTACAAGGTCAATTTTTGGATAAAACGGAGTCATTATTGTGGTCAGAGTCCCATAACTCCAGCAAAAAGTATCGACCAATGCTGATTTTCGAACTTGACCAAGGTAATAGGTGTATAAACATTTGGTATAAATTTAATGAAAATCCGTCAAAATTTGTAGGCATGAGAGCGCTTACAAGGTCAATTTTTGGATAAAACGGAGTCATTATTGTGGTCAGAGTCCCATAACTCCAGCAAAAAGTATCAACTATCATCGTTGTTCACTACTCATTTTCGCAGAGTGAACCATCGTGCCCGATGATAATAAAATCGTATAATCGATAATTTAATTTTCAAACAAAACCTGTTGCGCGAGCGCGCCGACTACAATTAGCCGTTTTTGGCATATTTTTCACTGGTAATCATTCTTTCCTTCTAATTTCTCACCTAAGCTAAACTGTTTGTTGCAAAAAAGGCATAAATATTTATAATTTTTGTGAATTTTCATATGTCAAAAGAGTCCACTTCTAAATCGGAAATACTTAAGCCAACTTTACATATGTTGGTTTTGGAAGCCAAGGTGGTATGGCATCCTGCATGTTCGTCTCTGTCCTTTTTTATTTCATAGGTCTCCTTGCATATACTGCAAGTAAACTTGAGCCGATTTTCCTGTCTTTTCTTGTGACGTAAAGTGAACAATTTGATAAAAAAAAGAAGAGCCAAACTTACATAAAAAAGTCTTTTATGGACTTATCTGATGGGTTGATAAATGTCGTTCAAAATTGACTCTACTAAAAATACCTCTGGCATTTTTGGCAGGTATAACGACCCTTCTGTTCGTGTCTCATTTCATGCTGCCGTATTGAACTTTTTTCTTTTAGAATTTCACCACAATATTTGCAAATAGAGATATCCATAATCTATACTTATAAATTAAGACATTTTGCCAATAAACTACGAAACGCCTGCACCAGAGTAACTGCTTATACCTTTGGTATTTCAACACATGTGAGTTGATTTCCGTAAGCTATAATTAAATTTTACCTGATAAGTAATTTTTGAGAAATAAATTAAAAACCTACTTTCATTTTCGATAAACCAGCTCGAAATAGCAAAAATGAGAGTAAGGTGGTGGACACGCTTTGGCGGATCCAAGTCAATGGGAGTTAGCTGTTAAATATATCCTTGCAATGAATTAATATCAAATGATTACGTAAACAGTGAATATGTTTATTAGGAACTTACTTGGATCATACATAGAAGTTAAGATTTGACAAATGATGAATAAATAAAATATGGCAATTCGTTTCTTGAATGCGCGATTTTAGTTTTGATATGGAATAGAATTTTCCAGAACGGCGTAACCAAGAACGCGGTTTAGCTAATTAACGTCATGGCGAAAAGTGTAGGAGGGGTTCATCACGTATCGCGGGCAGATCCTTGGACGGAACATCTTTGGTTAATACAAATAAGTTAATAAATAAAATGGAACGATTTGATGCGATTTAAGTTTTGATAAAAAGAGTTTATTTTACACAACGGGGGGCCCAGAAAAGCGGTTTGACTAATTTACACCATGGAGGAAAGTGTAGGGCGAGTTAGCCATCGGGCAAATACTTTGGATATGACAACTTTGGTTTAAAAATTAATATGCATACACTAGCGTTTTATAAATATCACAATTTTTTATACCACGACAAATTGGTAGTAAACCTTAGACATTATTTCTAAGTCTATATGAATAAAAAATGTATGAAGTTAAATTGTGCTGGGTTTTTTTCAAATCAAGCCTTTATCAGAAATTTTCATTAAGACAGTGATAAAAATTGTAGTGAAATTTAAACCTAAAGATATGAAGAATAGGATAAGAAAGCAATTAAGAAAAAAATTGGACACAGTATATACGAAAATGAAAAAAAAATATGGTTCAACATTTTAGCAGTGTCATTAATGTGTAAAGTGTTAATTCCCGCGCTTGCGCGGGATATCATCTAGTCTACCTAAAAAAATGAAATGACCTATATAAAATATATAATGACATATTAATGTGTCAACGTTACCCAAGAAAAATTGTTGTGTAAACGTTACCTTGGTTGTCTTCAAAGTTGAGTAAACTTGAAATATTACAATAAATATGATTTTTTGGCTAATTGTATTCAGCGCGTCGGCGCGCCCGCGCGTCAATCTTATCTCTTTAATTCCAAGTCAAATCTTCCCGTAGTAAAACACTCAAATGACGTCGATTTTCTTTATTTTAAAGCATTATCGCTTATATTCATGTTGAGAAACATCGAGCCCGATAGTACTTACCTTGTCAAACAGTTTTGATTCAATTGAAACAAAAGCTTTTACGGTATGCGATAGAGCTTTCACATATCGCAGCCATAAAATGCCATACAGGGTATCAGTGTTTCACAAACACATAATGTCCGTATTTGTCAATAATAAGGATATATATAATTGTCTGGATATTGGACTTGTTGAGCCAATATAGCCCAACTGGCCCTACCATTATTTGAACCGGGTATGGGGCCGTAGAGTATGTAAATTTACATGTATAGCTAAGTGATATTGCTGCAAGAATTGTCATTTCTGTCCTTAAATGTGAATGTTTACAAAGGGCTAAGCGTCGTCAGAGCAATAAATATTACCGGTATAAGGTTTATGACCAGAAGACCCATGACTTGTACAGACATTTTCTACAATTTCAATTTCTCCAGCACCTATTCCCGATATACATGTATATTGTTATTTATCAAGTGAGAACTTCTTGCCAATTTAAAAATAATATTAATTATTAATGCAAGGTACTCGTGCAGACATGTCGCATCAGGGGGTGGGGGTGATGAAGTTGAAAAAAAGAAAAGTAACAGTGAAATCATCGTCGGATAGCCACGGGTGGTCGCGTCTTTTACTTATCATATTACTATGTGATAAGTAAAAGACGCGATCACCCGTGGGTATCCGACGATGCAGTGAAATTGAAGTTATATGTATGCGTTGTCACCCCCCCCCCCACCCCCCCCACGGATTAGGATGATTTGGGAATTTAATTTCCTTGGTTTTTATACCCGCACTTTCTAAAGAAAGTTCGGGTATATTGTTTTTACTTGTCAAGATTATTTTATCAGTCTGGCCCCTGCACAGGATAACCAAATAATATTATGTTTCCCTCTCCAGAACCCGTACCCTATATTGTAAGCATGATAAATGAATACTTATCCAGGGTACGATTTCTCCGCGTGAACAGGGGTTCATGGCACAGATGTCTGACGTTGATATATTTATTTTGATAAAATGATAATTTTCTATACTATAATATTATTAATTATTATCGTACATCTCATTTTTGCAAAAATATTTTTAACATCAGCTAGCGGCTGTCCCCCCCCCACCCCCCACTAATGCTCTTGAGGTTAAAATAAAGCTGATTTTTAGTGGTTACAATTTAGCATGGTATGAAAATAACATGAAGTTTGATGACAAAAACTTTTAATTGTATTATACACACCTTACAAACTTGAAACAAAGTTCAAAATATCAAAACAGTTTTAGATTTCTTTCTCTCATTCATTTATCATCTCTGTATCTCATATACTCAATGTTTCTAATAGTTTTCTATTGAAAGACATCAAGTGCCTCATATAATTTAATCACTCATTGATATCATGATTATTTATTACTTTGTGCATCAACTATACATCGCTGTTCGAGGTGCTGTTCACTACTCATTTTGGCAGCGTGAAACATCGTGCCCGATGTAAATAAAATGATATAATCGATAATATAATTTTCAAACAAAATCTGTTGCGCGAGCGCGTCGACGCGCCGAATACAATTAGCCGATTTTTTTATTCGTGAACCACCAACTTGAGTAATGTATAGTGACAAATATTTTACAAGTGTGTATCTTGTAAAACTTGCATATAATGTGCAAATTGTATGTACGATAGTGCATATGCGTTAACGTTACCTCGGGTTACATTTCAATAAATGCGAGATGTTTTCAGAAATAACTGCAGTTTGGAAAACTGTTTATACAGATTTAGAACAATAGAGTGGGTCTAATGCAATTCCGTAATAGTGGTGTATTCAAAAATTATTATTGAGTCTCTGGGTACAAAACAACCTTACCTCCTATTCGAACCGAGAGAAAATGGCCGACTTTGTATGTTTACGTCATCCCGATTTTGACGTAGATAAGCACCCTGAAGTTGCGAATATTGAACCGATCTAACTTTGATCAACGGAGTTGAGTTGCTTTTATTGCAAGGAAGATAACTCTTAAAATAAATTTCGTATTTCTCTTTTATGTCTTATAATTGTAATATATTCAGTCTGAGTGCCTTCTTTCAAATTTCTCAGTACCCAGGACGATAAAAAGTGTTCAGTTCTTACCGGTTGGATTAAAATTCATTCTTTAATCAGTTATATTTTTGCGAGTGTGCCATGCAATTTCGGAAATCTCCTTGATTTTTATTGTTGGCGTGTACACTCGGAACTTCTCTGTTTGAGAGCAGAGTTATCTTCGATGCGATAAACCCTTTAAGTTTAAGTAATTACAACGTTGGGGGTTTACAAGGCAAAACAAATGATGTTAACATATATATTGGCGATATCAAGAATAAAACATTAGTTTTATTGCGAAGTCTTGTTTATGTCCCGGCTAATTGCTGTCTCTTACTAAGCTGGCATGTAAAGTTAATAACAAAAGGAAAACAGAACATTAAACAATCCTCGGTTTCCGCAATCGTTTGGCCTAATCGCTCTTCACACTTTCGCATAATTCGGCTGATATATGGATTTTTATTTAGAAAGACAATAAATGTCTGACCAATTATTCACGCTGTTAATGTTTCCAGTTTTGAGGGGAGAACAGAACATATTTTGAAATCCCAATCACCGACGATTTCCGGTTAACACTTTGTATCTACTAATTGAAATCGTTCGTTGTTCTCATAACTTATATATACATGTAGCATTCAAGACAAAAGGTCCATGGGCCACATCGCTCACCTAAGCAACAACAGGCATGATAAAATCAGCTTAATGGAGTAATAATACAAACTATCTGGACAATGTAGTATGGTACATGTAGATCCTGTATGAATTAAAATTCATTTCCCCCTATGATATTCTAAAGTCTTTAATGATGTCCCTTTTCTTAACAGGATGATTTTATATTCATATCACATGTTGAGCATTGCAGTTCTCAACAAGATCCTAAACAATTGCTTATATATAGGATATAAACCTACATCAAACTCCCAACCCCTTATGTTGCCCCAGAATCGTTCATGGGTCAAAGTCTCAACGATATTAAAGAATCAACAATTTGTAAAAATGCTTATATATAAGTTAAACCATATCTTATAAATAACATTTCAGTTTTTGTGAATTAAAATGTGTTCCTGTGTAAAATTGGATTCCCAATGTGGTCTCACACAACTTATCAAGATTTTGATTTGAACGAATTTGAATCTACACTAATATGCTTTCACTAAAGTTACAGCTTTCAAGGTTTTTGAGAAGATAACTTTAAAGATTTTTTTCTCTATTATTTCCTATGTAAAAACTTGTTTCCTCCCTTACCCCCCCCCCACCCCGTTGTGACCCCCATCCTCCCCCCGGGGATCATGATTTGAACAAAATTGAATCTACCCTGTCCAAACCTGAGGATGCTTTCTCACAAGTTTTAGCCTCTGGGCAATCAGTTTTTGAGAAGATTTTAAAATATTTTTTCTATTTATTCCTGTTAGAATTTAATCCCCCCCCCCCCCATTGCGGCCTCGACCTACACGCGAGGTTCATTTTTTGATGAAGCCTGAATGTGCTTCCACACAAGTATCAACTTTTCTGGGAATTCGGTCATTGAGAAGAAATTTTATCAAAGATTTCCTCTGAATATACTCCTATAAAAAAAAAATTCAATCCCCATTGTGACCCAACCAATCCCCCCAGATATTTTGGCCAATTAGATTCTGAGAAGATTTTTAAAGATATACTCTATATATTCCTATGTAAAATTTCGACCCCCCACCCCGATTGTGACCCAAACCTTCCCCTGGGGGTCATGATTTTCACAACTTTGAATCTACATTTCCTGAGGATGCTTCCACATAAGTTTCAGCTCTTGTGGCCAAATGATTCTTGATTTGAACGGACGGTGTAGATTTGGCTAGTATTTAGGTACTTGCTGGTTTAATGAAGTCTTTCAGAAAAAAGCTGACAAACGCCGTAAACTTTTTTTGTAAGCGGTGTACAGTGAATCTAAATTTAAAATTCCACTAGTATATTACATTATAACTATCAAAAATTATGGAACTGATAAGACAGCCCAGGCGTTCCATAAACAATATTATATAACGGTTTTACCGTGTTTTGTTGCTTGTTTTGTTTTGCAGCAGTAACACCATGAGTTTGTGATGACCGTTGTGATGTTGACCATTTAGAGGGACTTTGACACAATTTGAGCTCAATTTTTTCAAGATTTGTTTTGGTTTTCTTTTTTAATATCTAGAATGAATAATACAGGTGTTTTTAATGCGTTGCCAAAATTTGAAATTAAAAACACGAGTTACAAGCGAGTTACAGAGGTTGGAATTCTTTATTTTGTAAACAAAGCTCGAGTCGTGTTTATTGTTTGCATATGTGTTGTATCGAATATTGATTTCAATCTGTTGTTGCCTTAGTTGTTGATAAAATTATTTAGGAACACATTGAACCAGTTTATCTTGATTAACACAAGTTATTTTGTCAAAGAATTGTAATTTCTTAACTTGACATTATTTGTAAACCAATACTATAATACTTTTGTTAACCTAACAACGACTTGTTGTTTTCTCTGTAACAACGACTTGTTGTTTTCTCTGTAACAACGACTTGTTGTTTTCTCTGAACAACGACTTGTTTTCTCTGAACAACGACTTGTTTTCTCTGTAACAACGACTTGTTGTCTTCTCTGTAACAACGACTTGTTGTCTTCTCTGTAACAACGACTTGTTGTCTTCTCTGTAACAACGACTTGTTGTTTTCTCTGTAACAACGACTTGTTTTTTCCGTAACAACGACTTGTTGTTTTCTCTGTATCTCGCATGTAACGTGACTTCTAACATTTCAATCCAATGAATCATTCAAAATACACAAGTAAACTATTTTATACAAAAAAAAAAATAAAAATAAAAACTTCATCTCTGATCATTTCCAAGTCCCCTTAAAGAGGTTCGCTCCTTAGGTTTTGGGTAGGCATTTTGGGTCACCTATAGTCTAAAAATTCTGCATCACATATTAATTCTAGTAGTATATTTATATTTTACAATGCCAAATAAACTATATTGAACAAAATTGTTTTTAAATTTTAACAGGGTTTAGTAAGGGACTATATTTTGTGGTGGAAAGTTTTCAAGAAGGAAATGAACAATTTTCATAACTTACTAGTGTCAGAGTAGTTACTTTAGCTACCTAATTTTCAGCAAAGACCAAACTTCTAGAAAGTTTGTGTATTACAATAGATTCATGATGTTCTAACAAACATATATAAACAATATTTTGATATTTCTATCGATATATTTTGACATATTTAGCTTATATTTCATAGAAGTTAAGAAAAAATGAACTCCAATTTTGGCCTAAAATTAGTTTATTTCAGTCTATGTCTCAAATTTTTGAGATGTGACCCTTTAGTTACTTGTTTTACTTTTAAATGAGATATTAAATGTATGTCTATTTGTATGCAAAGTTTTGGATAGATGACATTTCTATAATTCTTTTTATTTGCGTTATAATTTGATTACTCCAAAATTTTGTAACATCTGTTGTTGTGTTCATTATGTACTGGCCTTTGAAGCCACCAGTAAAGCAAGAATTTTTTAACTTTGAATTAGATTTTACTTTTATAGTCACTACATGTGTTCATCTTCATACTGTATTAAAATCATAACTAAATAATAGTTCAAACTATAAATATTTGTTTGATATCTTCCAATTACCAATTTCTATGTCAAATTTTAGCAAAAAATTTCAGGAAAATTATCATTTTTGTTTGGGCCCCTATATTTCCAAACAAATGGCATGTGACATGGGTCACAAATAAAATAAATGAACGTTTTAGGTCCCCATCTTTATATCCAAGTGGTTTTCGGATGATTAATATTACTATTATTTCAGGTGCCAAATTCCTTAAAGAAGATCATATATATCGAAATGAACATTGATAATTTCCTCTTCTGTAGGTCAATACCCGGTATAATGCAAAATATTTGCAAATGTAAATATTCATGATCAGAAAAGAAAAGTTGTTGGGTTTTTTTTTTGTAAATTCATAATATAAAATTTAATAAAATATATTTGCAAATGTAAAAATTCAACAGTGGACAATTTTTATGTCAAAAAAGAACACCCCCCTTTCTAAAGGTCAAATAGGTAATTCCTGCTTTACTTTTATGCACAATTACAGAGTATTATTTCATTACCTGCTTATTCAAACAGTTTTGAAATGTTTAAGCTGACAAACTTATTTAGTAGTATAACCCATTACTCAATATTCGCCAATCTTCTAAGATAAAACAACATATAATCGGTATTCACTGCTATTAGTCACATCTATAAATTTTGTCAATTTCAAATTTTTGGTAAATTAAGTTGCACTTTCCAAAAAAAATGACAAACGAGGGGGCAAAAACATCGACAATCATTTAGGCAAGAACAAAGCCGGTTAGAGAAATGAACTGCTAAAATCAATTATTTATTGCCTAATTATCAATCGTTACGAATATAAAAGATATCAATCTAATAGTAGTGTATCGGTATGAATCTACAACGCATTTTTTGAATTAAGTATTTTTAAAAAAGAGCGGTAAACACAAAATATGCTTCATGTTTAAAAAAATTAAGGTCTAAACGAAGAAGAAATATTACACGCATAAATTGCGTAAATGCTTTTACCGTCAGGAAGTTACCATCGTCATCCCTCACCACACACAAAACTGATACTATATATGTAATTCATGATATATTGTATGAAGTCTTTTTGTATACGAACGTGTATCACAAATTATGGCAAATCTTTTTGATTTTGTAGAATGAAACCTATATACTAGTTCTGTACATGAGTTTTTCAGCCATTACAATGTAATGAAACATATTAAACAAATATGATTTTAACCTAGAGATATCAATGGTCAATATATTCATTGTAGTAAAAATATCGAAATTTTCGCGAACACAAAACGGACATTCATCAATACATCTACACTTATAAATTAAGACATTTTTCGAATAAACTAAAAAATAGCTGCACCAGAGTAAATGCTTACACCTGGTATTTCAACACGTGTGATACGATGTCCGTAAACTATAATTGAATTTTACCCGATAAGTAATGATTGTAAAATTTATCGAAAACCTACTTTCATTTTCGATAAACCAACCAGAAATGAAAGTAAGGTGGTGAACATGCTTTGATGCAGATAAAGTGAATGATTGCAAAGAAACGACAGAATAAAGTATTGTTACCAACTGGCCGGATAGGTGTATTGTATCATTCTGCATCATGACTTGAAAAGCATATCTTGGCTCAAGGGTTATACTTTTGATTTCGTATAGCAAATCGAACAGGACATTGTACAAGGGGTTCAGAGTTTGATATAGGTTTATATCCTGTATATAAACAATTATTTAGGGTCTTTTGGAGAACTGCAATGCTGAATGTGATATAACTATAAAACTTATCATAGATATGCTTCACACAAAAAATGGTAACAATTTGCATTGTAGTAGTCTGTCTGTCCGTCCAAGATCGCTTGTCCGTAGCATGACTTCTTTCCCTTTGGTCCAATCTGGCTTATACTTCACATGCAGAGTGCCTTTGAATAAAGGGTAAGCAGTGACCTTGAACCATGTTTCATGGTGTAAGGTCATAGTAAAATTAATTATAAAATCCTTGCCGGGGCATATGTTCTCTTGCATAGGTCTAATATATATGATAATGAATAAAAGTTTTAAATTGGGTTTCTTCTGGCTAAGCTTCGGGTATATAAATAACATCGGGCTATATATCAGCAAACTATTTAACCATCGAAGAAATAGGCAGCGCAGGATGGGATCTGTTTGTCGGTCGTTCGATACAAGTCTCAACCCTTTTGACAAGATCCAAGATGGTGCGCCTTGGAAACCTATATATCTCTGACACACTATTTCGTTGCAGAAATCCAAATAATTTGTGCGGTCATGAAAAACTCGATGTCTCCTTAAACTTTTTTTCTCTCGCCAACGCAAATAAACGCTGCCATATTTATATATAATCAAGATAATGTACATGTACCTTCAGAGCAGACGGTGATTTGCGTCTGATTATAACGTAACTCAATCTTAACGTCTTTTTCTGAATTCCATTTTAGACGCAATCGAAAACTAAGTCTGAGTTTACCTCTACGTTTACGCACTTTAATAAATATAGATACAGATTTGAAAGTCTTTAAAATACACGAGCCATATATTTTTTTTTTACATTTTCTTCTCAGCTGGTCAGTCTATTTTGTCAAAATATGTCTGTAAGTGAAAGAAGTAAATAGTACCTCAATCTGCTCATATGTATAACCATATTATAAACTGATGATTACCTTTCATGAACTTTATTATGTAAAATGTCATATCTGACATATACGTGTCACGTTATGTGCATATTGATAAACGTGTTCGATGGGACTATATATGTCATATACTGTAAACATATTATATTTGGCGTGTACGATATTTGGCGGAAATTTGTTTTTGAACAAGTTGGCGTGGATTTGAATTAGCGTATTCCTGATTGTGACTATTCTTAAACATATATGTATGGCATTTAGCGACATACTTGATTTAGTGGAAGCCCCATTCCACCAAAAGCGCTAAATAGAATACACAGCCAAATTTAGTACGTTTACAGTATATGTAAACGAGTATTGTCCGATCTGCTTAAAGCTGAATATTAATTACTCGTAAATGGGCACCGTCACACAGGTATACATATGAACCCTTCAATTATGTTGCACCATAGTACACACCTGAAACACGTGCCGAAGTGAAGTTACTGTAGTAATTTCTTTGTCTCAGATTTTGTGCAATATTTTTTTTGTATGTGCATTTACTGTTTGTGAATTATGCTGTTACCTGTATATTTGATGTTATGTGTTATTTGTATTCTCCATGCTTGAAAAAAGGACTGAATAAATTGATAATTTCATCGCAAGCGAGAAACACGGCGATGAAAGATGTACTAATTGGCTTATTCGGTAAACATGTGTCTTGTATTGGGGTTGTATAGATAGCGGCAATGGAAGGGACATATTGCAGACAATGCCTTTTACGAGTAGTGTTCTGCTTTAATTTCTCCGTATGCATATCCTCTTTTGTTCTAGGGCCCGCCCATTTAATTCATTCTTATTCTCTGCAAGAACAAAGTGACACAAACCACATAGAATTTCACTGTTAGTGGGTCTAAAAAATATGATAGATTTTTCTGTAATTCAACGTAAAAAAGGGGCCAATGTTTTGGGATGTCATCCTTCGTCTGATGCGAGTTCTGTACGTTAGCTATCGGTGATCAGATGAGCGATGCGACTCATTGGCCTCTTGTTTCTGTTTTGATAGTTGTTTGATTTATTGCATAAATAAAACATAAACAAATATAGCCGATGCATTGAGTAACCCATACCATCATGTCATTTTCAAATCGGTGTAATCCAAACGTTGCCATCTATTTGTTCATGGGATCACCCTCATGTGATATTTCCTCACGATATAGTGACTCAGACACAGTCAACATTTGCAAATATAACGGTGTTATCTTATAAATTAAAACTCAAACATAATATGTAGTTTGAAATCCTTTCAAGGAAATATCTTTTCTATTGAAGTGATCATGGTTAATGTGCATTTTAATTTGATGTTCACTTAAGATGCCCCCGATATCAAGCAGACAGAATCAAAGTTTCTGCTTCTGGATTTGTTCATCATAAATACATACATAAATGACATTTTATGCTTTACATTGGAACCTGATTAGATTTATTTTGCCAAACCCAATAAATCGATGGAGACATGAAAAAACAAACAAATACCATAAACCAAAATTAGGTTAGATAGCGCGTGGCGATGCTTCTTCTAATTCTCTAATGACATGATAAGGATCATTACCGGGAACCGAGCAAAATGTTATCTGATATTGCAATGGAAACTAATCCGCAAAAAGCATAAAAATACTAGGAAATGGTACCTAAATTTCCGTGTTATTAAGGCTTATTTCGTGCAGGTTGTAATCAGCCGAGTATGTATTGTATGACGAGGAGAAATATTGAATGTCTGATTTGATGCTGCATTCGTTACTTCACAGAAAAATAAAATGGTAGCTTTGATTATGATACATGTTATTCTTCCATTAAAAAGAGATAGATAGGATTTAAGGACGACATACCTTAAAACATACATGTACGTATTAATGTACCAGACTTGCATTCATTAACTGATGGACCACATGTATGTTTGTAAAGGTTGATAATTAAAAAATACAAAAACTGGAGTGACGTTTTACATATGCTATTACAATGTTGACGCAAAGAGACGAGTTTTGCAGATTCGATTACATGTTTTAAAAATTATGCATTTTAATTTTTAGTCCCTTCCAAGTTCCCTTTTCATCACTTTTTAATTAACATTTTTAAATTTTAAGTAACCTTTTTGTCAACACTTAATGAATAGAATGTAGAATAAAAACAATCCAAGAATTATGGTCATAAACGCCCTTCCTATTGCGTCAAGTTAAAATATCCGGCTACTCATAAAAAGAATGCGAAAAATTGCATTGCAAACATCTTGAATTACCCGGATAATAATGCCGAAAAAGATTGGAAATATTGATGTGTTTCGAGAACTTCCGAATAGATAATAGATGTTATTTTTTTCTTTATAAGTCTCCCTAAGAATTTTTTTTTAATATTCTCATTTTATTTGAATAGCAGGTGAGAATCCGAAGTTACACTGTAGAGGACATCTTTGAACCTTTTTCCTCAAATAGATTTCAACTGTCCTTCATACAAAAGTATTCATTAAGCAAATTCATAAAACGTGTCAGTAAGAGGAACTTGAATGAAAGTTACCTAGCGGGTTCATGTGATATATGTTAAAAAAAATCATAAACTAAAAAAAAGTGAAAAAAAGTCACTTTTACTATGCTGATAATGTACTTAAATCAATTTCAACATTTAACTGATTGATCAATAAATTGAAAGCTGATCGCAAATTATATATTACTTTTGAAAAGATTGGGAGTGTGTTCAGTTAAATCTAGTCATTGTGTGTGAAAAACAACAGTCAACAAGCACAATGTAAATGAATTGATTAATTAAAACGTTTATGAATAACGACATAATTAAGAGAGTGCAAACATTCTACTTATTGTTTCTTTACATGCTTGCGCGCTCGTGAACTGAGTGAATTGTCCATGTTTTCTCATTTTTGTTGATTTGTGAAACCTTTTATTGGTTTATGCATGTTATCTATCACGCCATATGTAGTCCAATATATTAAAGTACAGACAAAACAACAGCACGCATATCAAGTCTGGATCAGTTAAGAGTGCAATAAGATTAACCTTTTTTCGTAACATTTGGTGGTTAAAATAAATGACATGGTACTCCCATTTGGAGATTTGTGAACAATAACTTCCTAAAATTTTTTACAAAAGTACATAGCAAAATAAGATTGAGATACGAAGGCATGTTAAACAATGCATTGATTTCTTTCAACACTATCGATATGTGCGAATCTAATATAGAGATTAAATTAAAAGAAGATATACATAATACATGTATAGTGAAGTGAGTAATAATCAAGATATTTGGCCTTGACCCCCCCCCCAAACTAACAAAATTTAAAAAAAAAGATTAATATAAGTTTGGTAAGGTGTAGATGATAAAAAATGAGGGGAAAAGCGACTTGCCCCACCCAAATTTTAATATTTGGCTTTCTTCCATTTCTTCAGTTCTTGAAATTGTTTTAAAAAGTCATTTATTCAGTAATGTGGAAAAAATTATGTTTCCAACCTAGTTAATTTTATGCGCAGCTGCTGAAATCGTATGACTTGAATCTCCTAAATCACTTTTATTTAATGACTTTATTCTGCAGTAGCGTAGCGTAATTTTGAGAATGTTAACGGTTTACAAAGATAAGCTTAACGAATGGTACCAAAATTTGCATGCAATTACTGGTTAATACAGATATCAACCAGCTGTCGTAAAATTGCTTTCAAAATTCAATGAAGGAACATAGGTCTTGTAACCCGGGTGTAAGAGGTGATTACTTAGGCACTTTCTAGAGAGAGAGAGAGAGAGAGAGAGAGAGAGACGCACTTCATTAACAAGGAATATGCTTTTCTTAGTAATAAAAGGATAAGCATTTTTAATTTCACATCTTCATCATGTTTTTGCATTAAATGTATAGAATAGAAAAATGGCCATGGCATTTCAAACAAACAAAACCACAATTTCAATACCGTTGCTGACCGACCTCTCAGCGCAAGACTAATTTACATTCCGGGCATCGATGAAAAAGTATTGGAAATATTTCACGTGCTCTGTGTAGGCACGGCTATGCTTATAATTGATGAATCCTACAGGAAAGCTATGTTGTCAAATTCTGTTTAAACAGAGCACGGCTCATACGGTCGTTTAAATTTTCAACATCTTAAATGAATTTGATTGGGATAGTAGTGGTGGTTTTCATCAAATTTATAATTTCAACAGATGGAAGAGGATGCTTTGTTGATCCAGTAAGTTACTTACCTTAAAAACTCATGTTTGTATGCAAGATTAAATTCATTTCAATTTCTTAAACTTGATGCATGCGTTATTTGAAGTTGTGAAATAATTCAAATGGAAGTGTAAGATTTATAGAATACAGTCGCAGTGGCAATATTTCATAACTTTGTATGTAATATTTCGAAAATGAAAATCACAATATCTGAAGCATACACGTACCATTAGATTTATTTTTAAGAAAAAAATATCATTTGTATTCATATTGACCTCTTTCCACGTTACACTGTACCACCCTCACCTCCATCCCCTAACTGAGAATATAAGATGTTCGTCTTTTTGACTACAGTAATAATTGAACTTATTTAATTAAAACGTTTTCAAAATGTTACAGACACATTTTGCATTTTTAGTTGTTACATTGCAATGTGTTTTTACTATTTAGTTTGACGAGTCGCAGAGGTAACCCTTAGTTTACCGTAATTTTTATTTATCTAATCCGATCTTTCTGGAAGATACTTCTTATTTTGTCTCTAAAGTTCCCACAAGCCGGAATATTCAAGAGTAAAAACTATCAGACGAGTTTAATGATGAAAACATTTTATTTTGATTTTTTATGACACAAAAAAACCCCCAACAACAAACAGTATGCATTGCCTCTTTGGACAAGATGTCTTGAAATAATTATGCAGATAATGAGAAACTACTGCGAAATAGGCTCAATTGCTTAAACCACAAATCATTACTCTTTCTTCGGCAAATTCACTTTTTTAACCTATAGCTAACACTTTTAAACAAATGTGTTTATTTAGCTTAATTTAAAAATATTTTACCTATGAGTATAAGCCGTGCGATGTTGATTGCAACTGCCATTCATATATATCATTCATCAAATGAAAATAAAAGGTTTTAAAGTAGTAATGGTATTCGTATGAGGAATCTGCATTGCACAATTTTATCATGTAAAACACATTTGAAATCGCTGGAAAACGCATGGAATACAAATATAAAGCAAACGGTCCGCCCGCTAAGATTATTGCAAAAATGTAAGTTCTTCAAAGCGACTTTAGTTACAAATAAGAAATAAGTCAACCAAATCGAAGTTAAGAAAGATGATGTCAATTTTTTTTTATTGCAGCTAAAACCAATCGTTTTGTTTGCATGTTTTCCGTTTTGTTTGATTTTTTTTAGATGGGGGTAGGTGGTGGTGTGTCTCTAGTTATATTCATGAGAGTTCTTTCCCTTCATGGTCTCCAGGTGATTTTCTAATCCAAACATAAACACCACAATAGTCTAGAGTTTTTTTCAATTTATCATTTATTAGTGCCTCCCATGGCTGGTTCTGACATTTATATTACCGAACTGATCTCTCTACTCCCCGTTCAATTAAATATCAGTCAATTCTAATTATTAAATCATCAAAAAGGGTGTTTACAAATTGTTTTCCAGATTAAAAAAAAACAACATATTAACTCGTTGGGCAGCTATTTATCTGAGAATTTAAGGCACGTGTCACGGCGTTAGAATCTGACTTGCTAAGCATGCAGTGCGCACTGGCGAGAAACGTCTAAACAATGTGACAACACAGTGATTGATTCACGAACGTACACATGCGTCTATGAAGTGCAAAAACAAAATGTAGATCATGTTTTGTGAGCAAACAAAAAGGGAAAAAACCCCGATGCGATAAAAAATGTTCACAGATATTGAATTAAATCTATGCGCATGTAACTGAAATTCTTAATGGTACACTAATTAAAATCATATTGAAATAGGCTTTTCTTTAAAAATATGCACTTGTCTAAGAATTAGTGTAAACAATCGATATTTATTGTAATCACATTTAAAAAGGTTACGACTGTAAACTTTCAGTACAGATCTACATTGTGCATGTGGTTGCGATGATCGATTTGCGAAAAAAATGTCCAAATGAGGAACATCAAGAAACCTTAATTTGTCATAACATTTCAATTTTGATACAAACGTGCATGTGATATTTGTTGCTTTCTTTGTATTGGATGTATAATTTACAAGCTAAATAATCATCAAAGCACACATTTAATTTTTTTCCAAATTAGAGATCGATAGCACAGCAATTTGCAATAAATATGTTACTAAACTAAAATTTAAATTTGATTACTTTTTTAAATGTGCATAATGTTGTGAACTGTAAACCAACTTCTATTCGCGACAACTTTCTTTAGCGATTAACCGGAGTCAAACTAATTTTCGCGACCAAGATGTTGATTATCTTCAAACTTATACAACAGAGGCTTTGATGACTTATTCTCTCACGCGAATAAAAGTTGGTAAAAGTAAAATGTATTTTAGGGTTAAAAGGGCGACTTGATACATTGTTAACAACGTACTCATAAGAAGTCCACTTATAAAATGGAGGCAAAAGATCTTAAAATGCACGATAAATTAAATCATCCTTAATAATTACGTAATCTGTGCTGCATTCCGTAATAGATCGTGTTTTTGTCGGTTTACATTACAAGCATTAAATATCACTGCTAAATAATTGATGTTGTTCACGCATACGATGCAGACGCTGGTATTTTTTTCACCTTTTTTCCAACACTACATAATATTCATTACAGAAAAAGTAGGCGTCAATATCCTGATCATGATTATGCAATTAATGCATCCTTAATAATAATAATACGACATAAATAGCAATTATTGGGGAGGTCATGGTCATCTTGGATAAAGATTCAAAGGGTTCTATTATATGTGTTATTAAATAAACAAAATATATACTATAGTGGTTTTCAACAAATCCAATGGGTAAGGGAGGGAAGTCCTGTTTGGACAAATCTGAACACAAAACAACTATATGTATCAATAGCGAAATATGCTGATATACGAAGGGAAACCGTTCATTATTGGTCATTTTACTAATTATTTATGGTGAGCATAGGTAAATTTTCTTATTGATGAATATCGAGCAAAGTATTATAAAACATTTTTGTGTCGAAAGTATTTTTAATTTTGATCTCTTCTACAGCTTAGGTTTGGTCGTTTTGCCATAATATATGTATGTATGTCAAGGACGAAAAGGTCTTCAAAATTTGCCAAAACCTGTCTACTTGTTCATAGAAGTTGACAATTGACTGCATAAGTATAAAATATTTACACTTGATTGTAGTTCAAGACAAAATTCTACGCGAGTTATAGCACGACTTAGCTGTCGACGTAAGCATATAAGCATTCTTCTAGTTTTTGAAAACTGTTAAAGATACATCGTTTAGCTTTTTAGAATATCTACTTGCATTTAAGTAGCTATAAGTATAAATAATAAATCATTTATTGATATCTTCTTTCTTCTTTTAACAGAGTAAAGCTTTGCTATTTAGTCAACTGAAAAATAACTGAGAGAACTGGAATTGTGACTGAATGGCATAGTTTGCGTCACTTTTCAGTTATTTTTAAGTTACATGTACCTTTTAGTTGACTGAATGGAAAAACTTTCA
The DNA here is from genome assembly GCA_020458035.1 of Magallana ariakensis. Taxonomy (NCBI): domain Eukaryota; kingdom Metazoa; phylum Mollusca; class Bivalvia; order Ostreida; family Ostreidae; genus Magallana; species Magallana ariakensis. The sequence goes on from CM035812.1 coordinate 31,260,348, forward strand.
TCTTATGAACTTGTTGCATCTTTGAGTTAAATATTTTTGAATACATAAAACTAAAGCTACATTGAAACCACTTTTATCGGGCTTTGAAGATGGCGTGCACCACAAAAAATGGATATTTCGCTATGTTAAACGTGATTAAGAAATAGATGACGTCACAAAAATTGCATCGTATATAGTGTTGAATATATCTGTATTTATGTAATAAAGATCTTCAAAATACTGCCGGTTTAAAGTACTAAAAACATAACTATAATATTTTCGCTTCAAACAACCTTAACACTGCTGCGTAGTATGTTATTCTAAATGTTAAACCCAAATTTAAATGCAGGATACAGTAGTCTTTGTTATGTATATAAGGCTTGTTATATCCCCGCAAACAGAGAGTTAGGGGTATATGTATATAGGAATCACCTTGTCCGTCCGTCGGTCTGTCTGTTCGTATGTCTGTGCAATCCCTCCGGTCCGGTCTTTCTTACGGAGGAACATTGGAGGTTCTTTCTTTACATAAAGATTCTTTATGATTTGAGTGTGTGTCATGATTTTGACCAAAGGTCATTTAGGTAAATTCAAGATCACTGGAAGGAAATGGACGAAAATTGTGTCCGTTCCATTTCATTGATATGTAAAAGCATTGGACGTTCTGCATTCACACTAAGATTGCTTCAGGGTGTGTCATTAACTCGACCTATGGTCAAGTGTGCAATGACAATGGTCATTTAACCACATTCAAGGTCACTGGAAGGAAAAGTGCAAATTGGTGTTCAGCCTATATCTTTCTTTTGGAGAAACGTTGGTAGTTCTTACTTCACACAAAGATAACTTATCATGATCTGAGAATTTCGACTCGATGTCTTTTTGGCAAGAAAAAAAAAAAAAGAGCAGTTACTACTTTAAAATTAATATATTTTCTTAGCGGGTGAAGGGTAAGCGACAGTCCTCACGACTGATTATAATTATTTTTCCATAATAGTAAATCCATTTCTAAAACAATTTGCCCCTGTGTAGATATTTCAATATCTTCATTTTTAGTAAAAAAAAAGTTTGATTTATTATACTAAAGAAATTACTTAATGAAAAACAATATCATTTATATATTCAGTCTTGTATAAAACAAAAGGATTGATCGAACAAATCAGTCTTGATTTCCTGAATAATTGTAAAATTCGTGTATAGAGCATCTATGCGAGTAGTAATAATATGATTGCATTCCCTTTTATGATGAATCCATATTTTGATCCGATGATGATGGTGATTGTGTAAAGATTTTATCCCACGAAGCTGATGTTTTACATTTCTGAAATGACAAACACAGATCACATGTGGCACCAGCGGACGGGCTGTATAAAGCACAGGAAATTGAAGGTGCTACTTTCCTGTCTATGATCTATCTAAATTGCTGGGTCCTTCTATCTGATTAATTGTCTAGTCCACATGCCGTGACAGGTTGTGACAAAACATCCATGGAATAAAAGATATGTGTTCAACGGAAACATTCAGAAAATCTCGACTATTGTCAGTTCTCTTTTACGACGATTCAACTGTTTCTCTCGGTTCTGCTATTGGACACACAATATTACCAAATCAAAAAATGGATTAATATAAAAATTGTCAATGAACTTCGAGTCAAACTCCATGTGATGGTATTAAAAGAAAACTTTTGCGTGAATTCCACATTATTAAGCATCGTTTTTGCAGTACACATTTAGTTTAACATGTATTTTCTAACCAATGTTTGTATCGATATAAAGCTAATAATGAAGCATTGAAATCCCTAATGGATGTTGTTAAGAAAGCGTTGATTTTTAGGTTCATTGCTCTAACAGCAAATACTGGGCAATTGTCATTCTGTTCTAGAATGAGTGTTGATCTATGGCACTAAATTGAATGAACATGCCAAAATATAGCACACAATCAATGTGTATGATTAAATAACACAAATTTATCGTTAAGCAATGAGGGATAAGTTCAATGAAATCCTATTTAGTTACAATGTATCAATTTTTTTATTTAATCTTGTGATGAGATGTCGGGTTCGGTTTCCGGTAAATTTACAACACAATGCTTGACACTATTTTACAGAACTTATGTGTTTGTTAGAAGTAACGCACAATATTATTAATGACTACAGCACAATATTATTAATGACTACATACTGGCCTCGTTTATTCAATACACACCGAACCCGATAAATTGGAATATAAAAAAATAATTTCTCGAAAATATGTTAACCAGTCGCTTCAATAGTGTAAACCTGATCTGTAGTTTGACATTTTGAAGCTGTTCAGCAAGTTTCATATTTTCTAAACGCATAAAAAACAAAAGTGTGGAAAACTGAAGTAGGACAGACAGACGAACGGACGGACAGACTGACGGACGCAGAGGAAAGCTATAGTCCCCTCCGGTGAAACCGGTAGGGGAGTAATTAAAGTAAAAAAAGGAGTCGGAGTATAACTTCTTTTCCTAAAATGTTACTCCAAATTTAACAGTTTCTTTTGATTTGCAAATTAGATTGACTGTTACAAAATAAAAGTATAAACACCCTGTTATTATAGAAATTGTTTTGTTAAACCACACCTCTTTGTAGTACAATGTACTTCTTATTCTACAAATATTTGAAATTCTAGACTCATTTATAAATTGACTAGAAAAAAATGCGCTTTTGAGTAGTCGCTGTATCATTGTTTGTTATACAAATATGTTATGCATTTCGTGAAAAAAATAGCGGTTGCACCCGTTAAAATTTTTTTAAAACCATTCATAATAACCAGTTAGCCGATCCCAGTTGTATATGTTTCCGTGACCACTTGATCCATAGAAATGAAAACAAATTGACATGATGTTGATTGTTTTTTTTCAAAAACATAAACCGAAATTAAAACAAAATATTTAAAAAACAAATTCACGGTTTGTTGATTTTCTTTTGTTAGAAAATCCAAGTTGTGAGAATTCCTAATGAACAACAATGGATATTGTTAAGAGAGGCCAAACAAAATTGCACATACAAACAGCTGACAAAATGGACGAATACATCACATAAAGGTTTGTATTTTTTTTTATTATATTGATAATGAGCAAGCATAGTTCGTGGTTGCAGATACAGGCAAATTGTTAATGAGATTAAACGTTAATGAGATTCGTAGTTGTTTTTTTTTTATTTTAAAGATAAATTAACAATATATAAGGAATATCTTAAGATAATATTAATTTAAGCAAGCCCATTTATACAGTACATGTGTATTGTAGTATTATTGCTGACTTGATAGTGTCCTCGAGACAGAAATACAATCATGCATTGTTGAAAATTGACTTAGTCTGTAAACGTTTGGCCAAGAGATCTGAATGTTATGGAAATGATACACGTACATAACTAATAATGTCTCTTCAATATAATAAAGGTCTAATTTAGTACATAATTTTTATATACTATTTTCGAATCAATGTACAAATAAAGTTACTCAAATATTAGTTCAATTTTTCGTAACAAAATAGATCTATTTATATGTACGTAGATATTAATGGCACGCTATATCGAAATTTGATGCGCTTAGTTGCCAATAACTTTTAACAGGAAACGAATGAGCTTTAGTTGTATCCATTCGCCTGTTTTAACGGATTATTGCTTTTACTGTACAGTTAAGAATCGCTGGACATTATCCATAATCTCAAACCAATTTCATTTTTAAAAAAAATAGGTATTGGGTTTTTTTTCACATATATGACGAACTTCCATGTCATTTTATCTATGTACATGTATTTATACCAGTACTTAAAATTGTTCTTCAAACAAATACTTATTACTCAGTCAATCTGATTATACGTTTTTTATTATACAGTTGTATAAATGTTCTTGACCTGGCTCCGAATTCACAAAAAAAAACTTTAGTCAAATCTTAGACTGAGATATTTTCTCTAATATTTGATTTTTTTCTCAAACTTGCATGAGATCATATATAGATATGTAATCTATATTTAGCATAACAAAGTATAACTTTCATAACTGATTAACATTTTATGACTCTTGTTGATTTAATCCGATTTTCCTCTGTTTAAGACATAAGCAGACGATTGTTTTTATTGAGAATAAATAAACAAAACAAAGAGAAGTTAAAAGGGGCCACTTGTGACAATGAAAACTCTTGACTCAGCTAAGTAAAAAAATTTAACTCAGCTGAGAATTGACTAAGTTTGTTTTGAGAAATGCAATTTGAGAAAAATCTCAGCTGAGTATATATATTCGCAGGATTTAAGATTAAACTTAGATAAAAACTTTTTTTGTAAAATCTGAGCCAGTACGCTTATTTTACGAACAAAACAGGGAAAACAACACATCTTAATAAAGTAGAGTTTGTTCCGCGGAAAGATATTCTCACGGCATTTAAACTTTGTTTATCTATAAAAACAGTAAAATTAAAATGTTTTGTGCAGCAGCACCATATTATGGTTTATATTTACATTTTTTTTCTTGAAGGGGGGGGGGGGGTAGATTGTAAGTTTTCGTAATGACAAAGGTGATATTTTTAATGATTAGGGTTGATGTGCGATTCTACGTTTGATGACGTCATGTGCTGGCCACCGACGGCTGCAGGGACAACCGCTGCGCAGTATTGTCCAAGTTATATCAGTAATTTCAACGTTACAGGTAATTTTCAAAGGTAAAACAAACGTTACCGTAAGGCAAAGGTAGGCAAACATATACATGTATGCATCCCTGTATGTTACACCTCGAAATTTCGTGGAACATCCCCTTCCGTGAATAGCAATCATTTTAGCTCTCTATGGAAAAGAGCGATCAACTGTCATGCTTGTTTTTCCCCTCTTTATCTGCACATACTTTTAATGACTTTGACATTCTCATTTTTATACGATGGTGCTGCGGTTTTGTTTAAATTGTTTAGGTCGCGCAACCCGACATTGTCGAAAGGACGGTACATGGTACAAACATCCGGATATCAATGTCACTGGATGGACCAATTTCACAGGATGTCTAAACAAACCAAAAGGGGACCTTATAAAGGTTATGACTATAGATGATTTTCTGTCAATACAATTTAATATCACATAAATCAAGGTCTAAAAATACAAAATTTTGAATGCAACATTGTGCCGGATAATAACGCCAGTGCCAAGGTGTCATTTTTGCACCCGCTTAAGAAGCAGAATAACCTTATATATTAGAGAGTATACAACCACTTTTGTTTTAGTGAGTTTTACCTGATAGGTGAGATATTCACATATATTAAAAATTAATATCCCATAGGAAAATGATAATTTCCATAGGAGAAATGACTCTCCAACAGGAAATATTGACAAGTCTATAGGATATTCTAAAAATCCTATAGGAATTATATTTCCTATTGGGGAAAGGTATTTCCTGTAGGATTTTGATTCAGAGAGGTATTTTTTCTATAGGAAATTAAGATTTCATATCGTATTTTATCAAATCCTATCGGAACTGAAATTCCTACAGGAAGTTGTATTCCGATAGGAAATTTCCGATTGGAATATTGTTTTTCCTATGGGAAAAATTAAATTCCTGTGGGAATTTATTTTTGAAAGGTAAATATCTCACCTGACAGGTGAGATACAATCATACAATCATAACAAAGGTGGTTGTTAACTCTTTAAGCAATGGTCTATCATATGGCATATTTGAATTTTTCGATATATGCATCTTAGATGGGTGCAAAAATGCCACCTTGGCACTGGCATAATTATCAGGCACAGTGTTATGTACTTGTTTCAAGTTATCCAGTCGACTCTTTCTGTCAATCTTTTCTTGTGGTTAGATTTTTATATCAATGAACAGTTTTGCTTAAATCTCGTTAAATCATAACTTAGTGAATCTTGTTGGATCTTGTTGAATCTTGTTGGAATATGATTTTACTCATCTAAATATGTCTGAAATATTTGATTTTTTTTTATTCTAACAGGTACGAAACTTTTCCTGACAACTGAAACCAGTTAACTCTTTAACGAGCCTTAAGGGTCCTTCACACACCTGGAAAAGTTCTGCATACAAGCCCATTCTTCTAAATTACTTAAAGATAGGGATTTTTAGCAATTGTTCGACTTGAAAATGACCAAAAAAAATTTTAATTTTGAAATAAAGCCAAGGGTTTTCGGTCCACTCTGCTCCCCATGAACCCTTAGCAGATTTCATTAGAAAAAAAAAAAAGTGATGCGGTGGTGCTATCTAGCGAGCAACTTGAGTAGCGCCCCTTGTATATTTACATTTTAATCGAATGAAACAACGGGTAAAATACACGTTAAGGCATTAAAAAACAACTTGAAAACATGTCAACTAGCAAGAATAGTAACATAAATAACTATACTATTTAATGGAAATGAAGATATAAGCTAGAGAAAGCAAGGAATGTTTTATTTATAGGCCTAGTGTTTGTAGAGACCTGTACCGGGAGTGAAAAAGTCGCTATATATAAATGCATTCAAGCCATAAAACCAGGTATCGTTGTCGTAATTATTGTGGACAAAAGAAATTAAATAAAATACAGCTCATTGAACAATTGAAACTCTAACCATAAGCAGGGACGTATATACTAACGGGATAGGCAACTTCTTCATTCGCCATGTTTACTTCCCATACTACGATCACACGAGCCTTGACAAGTTTGTAAATCTCTGTTTAATCCAGTAAAATATATCGTTTTTTAAAGTGATCTGGTTATACCAAACTTGTGGATATATTGTACTCGAGCACTTGTGCCTCAACTTGTGAAAAGCACCGAGTGTTTTACCAAAGATCACACGTGTGTTTCTTTTAAAAGTTTATTTATAAGCGCTTGTTTACAACGCTGCGATTGGATCAGCTACTCCCAGCTGCAGCCAATCATTAAACGGAGCTTGTCACCCAGTTTTCGTAATAAAATCTGCCAAGGGTTTATGGGGAGCAGAGTGGACCGAAAACCCTTGGCTAGCGAAGATGCCACTCCTCATAAAAATAAAAGTCCCTGCTGAATTCGAACTCGGTACCTGCGGGTTGGTAGTCGGAAGCTAAACTCATTGCGCCATAGAGATAGACGCAATATTCTGGCGATATAAACAATTCACAATTAATGCGTTGAAATCGCCATGTTGTGATGTACTGTAAGTAGAAGTCACGGGGTGTCGAGGATCCTTAAATTTCATATCTTTGGATGGTTCCAAAAATACAGTAAAACTTGTCTAATCCGGCGGAGGAAGGTTCTGAAAAATTTGGCCGGATTAGTCAACATCCGGTTTGGAGGACATTATTGCAAATTAATTTAAGTATTTAATGCAGTAGGTCTTGATCGTCTTACAATATTTTCAATTCTTCTGAATTTATAAGACTTCCTTGATCTTGATTGCGGTGCCGATTTTCATTTTCATTTTTTATTTGGAAAATAAGACGTGCTTAACGGAATAAGAACACTGGAAATACATTTTCAATCAAATCATCGTAATTAATAAATTACACCCTTATAACCTGAGAAGTCTGACACGAGACAAGTGCATGATTCACCGGAAATTGTTTAAGAAACATTAATATTGACCACGCGACAAGTCAACAGGTGGCTGACTACGTAATGGCGAGAACTGTTTTGATGCAGGGAACAATGGATAAATATTCAAATACACGGGATTTTAATAAAGAATGGAGCATTTAGTGTAACCACACAACGCGCATTACAAACGATATCGACAGTTTTACATCCGCGGTATCCAGAATCACGGCCTGAAAAAAAAATTGGGATGAAGTATAATACGCAACCCTCTTTTGATCTAATTTTGGCTTTAAAAAATGTGTATTTACTTAACGGTATAAACTGAAATCGGTTGTTAGTTTGGATTTATATTCACAGTTGTTTAAATCAATAGCAACGACAGGAAAATTGATCTATAATTGAGCAGTAATTATCCTGCATAAGGCTGATCGATAATTGGCCGGATTACGGGAGATAACTCTCACTAATTATAAGCAGTCGGTTCTTTACATCGTGTCCGGTTTACAGAATAGACAAGATCCAGATTGCACAAAATTTTTTAAACATAAAATGATAGGAAAATGTCAGGGGACTGAATAATGTCGCCGGATTGGACAACATGCCGGAATGCACAACATCCGGATTCAACAAGTTTTACTGTAATTCCTACAATTATTCATGTCTCGATTGATAACGTAAAGTAATGTTTTAAATAGATACATGTATTACAAAAAAAAATTCAGATACATGAATTATATCTTTACAAAGGGAAACATAGTGTTTCTTTTTTTATTTTTAATAGACGTTTACACATCTAGCAATCATCTATGGAATAGTTACAACTGGGTATTGTCTGTCCTTTGGATGTTTGGCGATAGCAGTTGCCATTATGCTGATTTTCAGGTATGATCAGTTTGAATTTTAAAAAACTTTCTTTTTGTTGCAAAAACCTGCCATTGTGATAAGTCTACGACTCGACATGCAACTTTAAAAAACAATTCAAAAATTAATTCATGACACAGAACATTAAATAGCTTCCCGTTTATCAAATAGAAAGATTTTTAATGATAGAGATTTAATAAACGTAAGGGGTTTCCAGTTTGAGATACGTACATGTGTTATAAAATGATATTTTCAATTAGTTATGAGGAAATAAGTAACAAATCTTGGAACTCTTTTTGTATGTCTGACAAATTAGTTATATCCAGAATGCCTACAGTTTCTATCAAACTTTTATTTGGTACGGTTTAAATGTACTCTTTAGAAAAATATTTAATCGAACACATGTATCGGGATACTTAAAAAAAAATTAAATGCTATGTCACGAAACGCTGTTATCTTCAGTGTGATAAACATATATTTCAGTCGCCATTTGGGTCAGAACTCTCTGACATACTAAAACAAAGTCTACATTACTATAAGAATTTGCAAATATGAAATTCAATATTGTAGAAAGCTTCGATGCCCAAGAAATACAATTCACTTAAACATGTTCCTCTCCTTCATGTTGCGGGCTGTCATCTGTTTTGTCAAAGATTTATACACAGTTCCGGAAGGCCGGTCACATGTGGAGGGCGGAACAGCTAAACTTTCAACTGTTGGAACGGTACTTCTTTACATATTCATTCAATTCAATCACTAGCATTATTTTCAATATATACACCATATGTACTACAATATTATGTGGGGTGTATACTATGTTGTACCTGGGGCTTGTACTCCCGAAGGTGTGAATGTTAAACGTCGATTTTTGTTTTTTTTCTTAACTTGTGGACTTACTAGTATTTCACTAGTAAACATGTGCTTCCGGAAGAAGACATTCATTTAGAAATGAATAGAAGCGTTTGCTTCCATCCTACACGTTCTAGTTTTCTTAAACATGTTGTACCACGAGTTTCTTCAAGTTTATATTATGGTCTTTAACAAACTAAACGCATTTGATATTCTTTTCAAGATGAGAATAAATGGATGGTAGTAATGATTATTTTGAACTTTTTTATCATTTTCATTATAACTGATGATTCGGTTTTAAAGTTATTGTAAATCATTCGATTAAAATTACACTGACTTTGACTGTACGCAGAGCAACGCAATGTACGTGTTCAATTTGTGTACTTGCTTCGACAAACACTGTACACTTCCGTTCGTACACTGTGAAACGGAAAAGATAAATAAAAGTACATGTTCACATAGTACCATTAAACGATTAAGAGAACAAGTTTGTAAGATTTTAAGTTTAAGTTATCTTTCTGACATGGTAGATAGGTTTAAGCACGTCAAAATATGTGATAATTAATCACATATGCTATCGACAAAAGATATAACAAAATCGAGGGCCACAAACCAATCAACAAACTAAAAGTAGAATTATATACGCCTTGATGTTCCTATAACTTAGACGCACATTTTCAAATGTGAGACAGATCAACAGTAATCTTGTCTAAGCTAGCATATAACTCGTGTTTAATTAGCAACTACCGCGTCATACCTGGCATGTTATTATTTTCTAGAAAAGTATCAACAGAGATATAATAGAAAACATCTGTAAATTTTATTTCAAGTTCGTATATGCACATCAACATTTACGCTAAGAAAGCTGGATTAAATATAATACATACTTCGTGTAAACAAGTTCATAAGGTTATAAAAACTCTGCTTCAGAATTTCATGACTTATATTTGAACAATTTACCACAACAACACGAACTATGTAGAATTAAGTACAAGCTTATCTGAAGATGAATGTAGAATAATTTCATTAAAAGACATATGTTTTAGTTCTATAAGAATGGAATTAAAATTGTGCCCCATTGTTAGCAGACCTATTTTTGTATTCTTATGAAGCAGAATTTATTCAAAAACTTGTACGTGAAAAAAATAAATCACTCGCTGTGGTCTTTAACTCAACATTTAGGTATATCGACGACGTATTATCAGTTAACAATTGTTATTTCCATACTTACGTCGACTCGATATATCCCAGTGAACTTGAAATAAAAGATACCACAGAGTCAGCGTCATCTGTTTCATATTTGGATATTTTACTAGAAATGGACATAGATGGTAACCTAACAACAAAACTTTATGATAAACGCGATGACTTCAATTTTTCTATAGTCAACTTTCCTTATTTATGTAGCAATATACCTTCATCACCTGCATATGGTGTTTTTGTCTCTCAGTTAATTCGATACGCAAGGGCATGCTCTTCGTATGAACAGTTTCTAAGACGAGGCAAGCTACTGACAAACAAGTTGATAAAACAGGACTATCAACAGTCTCGTTTAAAGTCATCTTTTCGTAAGTTCTATGGTCGATACAACGACCTGGTCAGCAAATACAATCTTCCACTGAGTCGCATGCTGACTGACGTTTTTCATTCCAATTGTTAGACCATAATTAATTACCTAATTGACTACGGACTTTTGCGGTTTTTATTTTCCCGATTACGACATAGAGCACACGGCGGGTGTGACCGGTCAGCAGAGTATGCTCACTCCTCCATGGCACCTGATCCTACCTCTATCTTGGAGGTCCGTGTTGCTCAGCCTTGAATTTGTATTTCGTTTTATGGATTTTTGAGATGGTTGACGGTTTGTTATTGTCATTTTTTTCATTGATCATACCATTTGTATTGAGAGAAACATGTTATTTGCTTTCTAAGAAATATAGCTGTATTTTATAGCTTTGATTATTCGTTTCTTTTGCGCGATTTGTTTTTATAAAATTATACAGTCTAACTTTTAATCGTTTGATTTATTTTGATGAATTTTGAAGTATCATAATTGTGCATATGCCTTTGAAAACAGAGATGTCCAAAGAGACCAGATATGTCTTTTTTAGGTTGTATATAAATATTGAACTTATTAGGCAATATTATTATATTATTTTAATACAATATCCCCTTTTTCTACTTAAACTCGTATCATGAATCAACATAATAATCATAATTGATGCGAAACTTGGATTGAAAGTTACACAATAATTTATTGTTCTTCATATTTTTATTTATTAGAGAGGCACACATTAATATATTAAATACTGCCTTGTCCATGATCGAGATTTCAAAATCTGAGTTTTTTTTAATCAATACATTGGTGAAAACTGATTAGGAACGTTCTTTTTACAATGTACATTTTGTCTAGGACTTCGATTTGAAATGCAATTAAAATAGCACTTTAAACGTACCATAATTTGCATCTAAAGATCGATATCAACTGAATGTTCGCCCTAATCCTTTATAAAAATAACTTCTCACCAAAGCCCATAACTTTGATTAATTAGGATAGGATGTATGCTTTGTTTCAGACATGGCCTTGCAAAACAGTCCATTCCGTGTTTAATTACGCCATCCTTGCAAGCTACACCTGGATCTTCGTAGAGGGAGCCTACTTACATTCATTGATTTTTAAGACCATGACCGAGTCCAAGAAATTTCATCGATATTTGATTGTGTTTGGATGGGGTGAGTTACAGAAACTGAAACCAATATTTCGCCCTCAACTAATTATACAACAAAAGATCCATTAACAGATTAAGCAAAATTGTGTGGAAAACGTGTGTTTCGGCTATTACCATGGGGTTGATTTTGTATAAACCCAAGGAAAAAACCCATCGAACTCAAAAAAACAAGACTCCTTAATTGCCAGAACAAAGTTATATATAATAGGGAAATAAATATCCAATTTTTGTCGTTCTTTTTATCTTAATGGAATCAATGGTACTTAATATTTTGCAAACATCCCTTGATACTAGAATCTTCATCAAGCCTAGTTATCTTATTTTTCTTAGTTCCGGATTGCAAACGACATTTAATCATTTGATTTGTTATCTACTTTAACTGGGTCAATTGTCCCCCACAGCAGGTTAAAATAGAGATCACAACAAACCCTGGAACGATAACAAAAGTTATTGAAGTTTTTAACCAATCTGTAATATACTTTTCAACAATCATACATATAATTGCTTCAGCTTTGAAACCAGTAATTTAAAGTACATATTATTTGCCTAATATATTAACAGAATTCTCATGTTTTGGCTAAAAATTCTCTATTAGGCTTAATAACAATAATCAATTAATTCAAAACTAGAAATACCTTACTTTTGTAACAAGATAGCGTAACATTTGGCAATACATTACGTTATATTTACTACGAAAATATAACACGTACATACATTTGTTATGATTTAGCATTCTGAGACCTAGGATCATCATTAAACCAAAGGTACTCACGTATGTGTAATTGCGAGGGTCTGTAAAGTGCACGAGTTGCAAATAATAATAATTTTTGTAACACTCTTGCCAAAGAAAACGTGTTTTGTTGCATGTAAAACATATTTTCAATGTCCCTCCGTTTCTGCATCCATCCTAATTACATGTATTGTTCAATTTTATTTTTAATGACGTTATATGTACATAAACATTATTGCTGTTAAAATCAATTTGATGTTGAATATAAGAACTGATCCCAAATGCAACAACTTGTACATCATGTTGTTTATCGAGAATTCGAAACGCATTGGACTACAAGAAATATGTAGTTATATCTTGTTAAGTAAATTTGTGGTGATTGAAAAGGCGGTTCTTCTTATTTGCTAATAGTTTACTTATTTTAAACTTAATTAGAATGTAACCCACTTTTTTATTGGCTGATCAAAAGTTTTGCGCCAATCAAATAGTATCTCTCTTTTGTGTACGGCTCTCTAATCAATTTGACGTCGCTGTGAGTTTGCAGAAAATATCAACTATTGAATACATCACAAAGTATAATATTTAGCGCCTCCTGATTGAATGAAATTGTGTGTTATGTTCTAAATGTGCTTTAAACAAATTGGTACATGTACAAGAAAACTTGCTTGATTTTTGAATGATATACTTTAAATATATGGTTGCAAGTTGTGATCATAGATGTATTAAGATCAGAGTTTATTTATGAAATACCGTATAACTGGGGTTTTTTTCGCGTGTCACAGAATTTGCGAAAATGGGGAAAATGTGTAGCATTTTAAATTTGCGTCAGTCATTTTTGCGATTTTAAAAGTTTCTTATAGAAAATAAAACCGGATATAATTTCTGAGTATTCAATATTTTGCGATTTGAAAGAGATAGCGAAAAAAAACCCGAATTTTAGATCTTCGCGAAAATTACCGGATATACTGTATAGGGGGTGTGATTATCTAGAGTCGCAATTATGTAACCTATATATAATATTTATACCTTGTTCGGAATTTATTTTAGGTTTTCCGGTTTTGTGCATTGTTCCATGGGTAGTTGTTCGAAAAACATTAGAGGACACACTGCAAGTATTTGTAAATTTTCCAAAGAATTTTCCTTATCTGGAATGATTAAATAAGGCGTCCATAATAACAAAACTTTACGCATATGCCTAGTTAACGTTATAATGTAATATGACTGTGTTGCCCTAACGGTTTAGTTTTAAGGATTGAGGGATCTGAAGGACCCTAAATTGTGAAAAAAAAATTTAAAATCATTTATATGAAGCAATTTCAATACTTGTATGTTTTACGGTATTGCAAGAACCTTAAGAACGTTAAAAAATTTCAATAGAAGAAATGAATAAATAAAAACTTTGATCGCAAGTTCTTCATCGTTGGTAAATCACGCCCCAATATCGCTGTTATGATGAAGGGTAAACAAATTGCACAGTCATGTTATGACTACATATTTAACTTCTAAACACATTTGCACAAAAACACCGCAAACCAAAATTTGCAATGTAATGCATGATATTTAAATCTTTGCAATATAATTGATTGTATGTAGAGTGATAAGTAATATTAATAATACTTTGTTGCATTTTTGTCAGGTGTTGGAGTACACACAGTCCTGAACACAAATTTGATTGGATAATTCGTGGACCAATCGTGGTATCTGTTGTGGTAGGCAGATCCTAAGTGTATCGAAATTCTATAATAAAAACATATATCGTCTATCAACCATAGAGTATGCGTTCATCAAATGCATTTTATGTATACAGTTAGTTTTGTATGTTTTCTAAAGATTTTTTTTCAAGGGTTGCGCATTCGAAAAAATAATTTAATGTTTACATTGCAGATATTCCAACTTTACAAGCAAAATAAGTATAGTTTGTGTGTGATTTTGTTTTTTTTTGTAGGTAAATTTCATATTCTTCATTAACATTTTACGAACTATATTCAGTAAAGTGAACGACTCAACAAAACATATCCCCCATCGTCACAGGTAATGTGTTTTAACTCTCTAGCAATGTGTTTCGATTCTCTTAAGATTCTTAATATCTGTTACTTATATCTTTCTATAATTATTTGTCTAGTGTTTGATCGTGAGATGAGTAGTTAATCAAATATTAACTATAATCAAATATTGAATTTGGGTCATATATTTACAGTAGTTAATCTTTTTCGAAGGCTCATATGAGCTTTTTAAATAAAATAAATCCGTTGTATGTCGTTTTTGTCGTAAGCTTTTTACAGTATTACTTTCTTCTCGAAACCATGGGGTCAGGGGAAATAATAAACACTAATTGAAAATTTGTTTTAAATATTTAACAAAACTCATTAAGCGAGAAAGTTTAAACTTAATTGGAAGAATCCTGAGGTAAAGTTAAATATATAAATAATCCCCGCGTGTGAAGGATAGGCAACAATGGGAAATAACATTTTTACATTGAAAAATTCATATTAGTAAGATCAAAGATTGAAATTTCTACATTTTGTCTGTGTGCACAATTGTACTACTGTGTATTGTACTAAGCCTATCGTTTCAAGACGATATCTAAATAACCCTTTAAGATTTTGCAATGGCATTTGATATCAAATTTATTAAATATCAAATGGCATTTGATATCCGACAACAGTACAAAGCTGTTACCCACCCCCTTCTTCCATTCGTGCTTTGCTTTGCTAAACCGTATATTAAATATATAATATTTATGTATGTTTGATAGTGTAATTTTTTTCATAAACAATTTAATTAAAAAGAAACTGCCTTAAAAACAATACCCATAAACATACATTCATTCGCTAATCGAAATAATTGGTTAACCAAACTGAAGAATGAGTTAACAAAAACTAATGCAACTAATTCAACCTTTCTATCTAGTTGAAATTACATGTTGAATCGAAATAATAGTTGGCATAAACGAATAAATATGTATTACGGTGCGACCGTTGGGACAAGCGCAGCCTAAATTGAACTACACACATATACATGTTTTAGAATGATAAATATTTAAACCACCCTAAACAACAATAACGCGGGGGAGGGGGGGAGGCTACAAAGAGTATGGGGGACTCGATTTTTTCCGCTTCGAAAACGAAAGGAATTTAGGTCACGCCTTTTGTATGTATTTATAACGAGTACACGTATTTCAAAAATTATATACCGCACGGAAGAAAGCGATAGTCAAACTTAGTGTTTGTCGTTGGTTCGAGTGCTTTGTGCGTCTAGAAGTCTTAAAGACTTCGAACTATTTGGCAAATTTCAAATTCACGGTAATTGAATGGTAAAAATGTGCATGATTTGTGAAATAAACGACTTGCTTTGGGCTACAGACAAACAAAATATAAACCTTTTTAGTGCAAAAATCAAATCGTAACAAATCTTAGGAAAAAAATAATGCATTTTCTGTTCAAATGTAACGGTAACATGTGTGGATGGGGAGGGGTGTTTTTCGGAAAACAACGTATGGAGGATTAAAGATTATTGTATGTTTAATTTTACATAGAAGTTTTATCACTTGCAAACCTGATTTGATAATACATGTAACTGTCAAAAGATAAAGTATCTTTGTTTACATCCCCGCGTTAGGAATTGTTTACGGTGATTGCGCTTTTTTTTTCATATATAAACAATTATGTTTTACAGTGTGGCCGTTTGAAGGTCAAAGCCAATAGAATCATTTTAACAAAAGCTTGGATTTTGGATAGTTGTGTCAAACAGTAATGTGACGTAGGCCTGTCTCTTTCATTGCTAGTAATGGCTCTTTAAAATCAAAAACATTTGTCTTACATATCTTTACGGATGATACGACCTAGCGAAATTCCAAGGTCTTGTTAAACTTGTCCTATCTATTTGTTGCATCAAAACAAATTAAAGATGACGCTGTTTTCTAGTGAAATATGCATATATTGCACAGTCGTAGCTTAAAGGTCATATGAAACGATATCCTGACCATATTGAGTTATATACGGGAATGAGTTCATAAGTGCCTATTTAATAAGACTGGCATTGTTTTTTGGATATTTTATGCAAAATGTCAGCGCCACAGTCGATCAAAATCACTTAATCGGGAAAAGGAACATTGACTTACGCGGCTTACCTCCCTTGCTTATGACGTCAGTAAGACCCAATGGCCTTATAACGCTCTGTAGTGAATACAAATATCCATGTCATTTTGCAGTATTTTAAAAGAAAAAAATTCTATTTTATGTAAAAACTTATATAATTATACAATAATCAACCACGACAGTATATTTTCTCTCAAGAAATTCAATCGCATGCGTCTATATTTGATAGCGTGTACATGAGAGTAGAGACTCGAGAATGAATGATTTTCTTTATAGATCTACATGCAACTATAATATAAGTTTTATGTATGCATGTATATGTTTTGTTTCAATTTGTTTCGTTTTCAAATTCACAAATATGTTACCATTTAATAATTTTTAGTCTAAGAGAAGTTTCTTCAAATGTTTTGATTTTGAAACGTGTACTTGTATGTGCGGTGTTTACTCACAGATTCCTTCTTTTTCCCTTTCTTCCGCAATTTTTTCTTTCGTTTTATTTATGCTTGTTCTTATAATGAAATATGTTGATTCCCGTTCGTTCACACATATTTTTATCAAACAACCAATTTATTTAACCGGTACATTTCTAAATCCTTAAATGCCACATTTCCGCGATCTAATTTGATAAAACGCTAATACTTATACGTGTACACAAAGAATTTTCTAAAGATATTGCTACTTGTATATATCAATAAGTCAGAAATTTATAGGCCAAATTAATTAGAGTTTATATCAATAGACCTATTTTTAAAATAAAATTTAAGATTATTTTTGCGGTATTTTACAGCAGCTTTTAAATACAGACTATACACAATGCCTCAAACATTTTCATTGGTCTGCCTTATACGTTTTTATGTCACAAAATAAATCAAATGAATTAAAATGATTTAATTCTATGTAAATGTAGCTCAGTCATGATACGTATCGAAAAAGAAAATGTTGTTTCTGTTTAAAAAGGATTAGGATAGTTCGTTAATCAGCTGTTAAGGTTGTTAAATTTTCACTGCAGTACGGGATCTTCATCGTGATATTACTCTGGTGAAAAGCTGATAGTTTTATTCATTAACGACCAATTAAAACTAAGTCATCTGTACTACGAAATCAGATCATCTCATATGAAAAGAAAGACACGTTCATATATGCAAAAATTACTAAAATCAAATCGATAAGCTACTGTAAAATTACACTAGTTTCATTGCATTGTTTACATCGGTGGGTCTGTGTGACGTCATAAATCCACAAATTCAAGAACGATAAGCGGGGAAGAATTTTTTCAGATGCCGAGTTTCCACGGTTATTTCTCAGTAATACAATGACAAAAAAATCTTGCTACACGTATTTTAACATTCGTTTATACCAAGCTTCATATTTATTAAAGAAAATCATAGTGTTAAAAATCGTTTCATATGACCTTTAAAAGCCTGACAAATTTTGTTGATTTCGAAAACGACCTACATGTCAACGACAAAATTACCTGCTCCATTTGAATTCTGAAACAAAGCATTCCAGTGTAAAATACGTATAAATAAGTAGTTGCTTTTAACTAAGTAAACTTATATGTCCTATTGTTTGACAGTAGTTTATTTTTTTTTAAACTTTCATCTATATAGGCGGATGATTCGTTCCACGTTGATACTGATACCATTGTTTGGCGTGTATTACGTGATATCAGTTACTATGCCAGACTGCATGGACGATAGAACGGAAATTGTGTGGCTGTATGTAGAAAGTATTATCAATTCCTTCCAGGTATGCATTTTTAAAATATGCCAGTTTTGTGTCTGTCAATTCGATTCTTAGATTCTCTTATAAAGTTCCTACTATGGATTGAATTTGGACTTTTTTCAGCACAGTCGTGATCCCCTCAGTGTACTAGAAAGAACAAAAGTAAAATTGCGTCTATATAACCTTTAAATGTTATGTAAGTTTCATTTCAGGCCTCGCCGTCACCAAAATTTTCAAATCACTCAACTTAGTCCTCAACTCAAATCCTTATATAAAGTGCATTAATTTGAGGTCAAAACTCAGACTTGAGTTGAAACAAGTTGGTGCCGGCGGGGCCTGATAAGATGAACTTGCCTGACTGATATATATTAATTGTGACATTTCGTTTTAAGTCCACTGAACAAAAACTACGGTTATAACACCAATATGAGATTATGACATAAAACAGCATGTATATGTATAATCGCTCAACTGTTTGAAAAGTAAATCCAAATTAAATTAATACCTTGACCTTCTACTTGCCGCATGGCCATATGTCTGTCAACTCTTAAAGGGATTTGGACACGATTTTAGATTAAAATTTTATTTTTTATATATAAAATGGTTTACTTTCACATTTTGAATGATTGACCAAAATTTGAATGTAAATATTCAAGTTATAAGAGAGATACAGGGGTAAGAATTCGTTGTTTGTAAACAAAGCTCGAGTCTTATATTTGTTTACAAATAATGTAAAGTATGGAATTACCATTTCTAAGACGCAATGACTCGTGAAAAACAAAGTTAACTTATTCAATGTGTTTATAAATAATATTATCAACAAGAAAAAGCAACATTAGATTGAAACTTATACCAATAAAACACATACGTAAACAATAACAAGGCTCGAGCTTTGTTTACAAAACAAAGAATTTCAAACTCTGTATCCTGCTTATAAATCAATATTTAACTTTCAAATTTGGACAAAGCATTACAAATACCCATATGAACCATTCTAAACATTAAAAATGGAAAAATAAAATTCAAACTTTTGAGCTCAAATCGTGTCGAAGTCCCTTTAAATTATAACATTCAACATGTTGATCCGATCGACTTTTAAAAAATCAAACCAATTTGATTTAAAACTTATATATTGGTCCGAGATAACTGACACTATTGCAATCCCAAAAATATTGATTACATGTTATAATTACGGTTAATACACAACTCAAATCTTGGATAGACGTTACTTTTGTCCATTGCGATTATTTCTTTATACATTAAATTTATTACTGTAAATATGAGATATATGTGCTGACAGTGTATATATTTTTGACTGACACATGTTTACTTATTTTAGGGATTTCTGGTTGCAGTACTATTTTGTTTTACCAACGCGGAGGTAAAATTATATGATTTTTAAAATGTGATTTGTGTTGTTTGCTTAACATTTTTGAGGATGTTGAGATATCCAACAGTTTGTAATTTTTTAATTTAAATCTATTGTCGTAAGAAGAATTGCTTATTTTTTGTTTTATCTGTATATGTTTACGATTGATCTATTGCACACAATCTTTGTCATAAAAATCCGTTTTACGTATCCAGCAAGAAAAATTCAGAATATTTAAAGTCTCGAAAATCGTATGGCTTCAGATATTTTTTTTCGGTATATTAATTTCCCTATCAATCTATCTATTTATCGATCTAAAGATTCAACTGTACATATTTTAATTCTAACAGGTAAAAAAAGAAGTTCATAAAGCTCTGGTTTCACGCTCATCGAAGAAACTTCTCAATGAAGGTGAAAAACTGAACAAAACAAGAAGATTGAATTTAAAAAAACGACTTCAAAACGATCAGTTGTGATTTGTGCTAACCTTTCATATCAATCCGGTTCTTAAGTCAAATTTTCAGTATGCACTCTACATTATGATGCAGCATTTATCACTGTTTACTATAATGTACATTATTCTTTTTTTATTTGACCATCATTTGACGTTTTATGTAGAAATGTTATCTATTCTTGTATTAATACCACTATAATTCTACATGTTTAACCTTGTTATAACTGTTTTAAAATAGCATAAAATGATATAGTATTCTTAAATCCAATGCATAAATCTGTAAATCTCAAGAATAATAAACAAAACAAAAAACTAAGGTCTTGTAATAAGGAGATTTTCTTTACTGATAAAGCAAAAGGAATATATACACAAAGGCGGATCATAATATTTTTAACAAAATAGCGTCGTGGCGTTATTAGCAACACGGGGTTCCGGTTTTAAAATACTATTTTCTTATTTATAAAACTAATTGTTATAAATAAAACTCAACTAGTACTTTGTGGTGTACCCTTTTGATCTAATTATTCTGACGATTCGTTGTTGGAGCGATTTTTCAGTTTCAATTGGTAATTTAGCACGGATCTTATACGATGTACTGCTGCATTTTCATCTTGAATGATAAAATCATTCTGTGGAAAATGCTGAGCAACGACCGGCCATGCCTCATTTTCACCGACTTCTTAAAACTTGTTTGCATCAATATTGGCATTAACAATAATTGCCATTAACAATAATTGTTATAGGACCTGGTCCATTTCAGCAGATACATCCCCAAATCATAGGACCCACCCTTGCACCACGACAGAGACTATATTGCATTGCGGCATTCATTACTCTCCGGGTCTTAGCCACAAATATACGCGGGTTTTTCTTCAATGACCGTTTTTCATTCATCAGAAAAAATACACGATTCCAATTACTATCAAGTATCTAATGTCATTTCTCCCTAGCCCATGCTACTCACATTATGTCAACTGCCCGGATACGTATGTTTTAACGTACAACCCGTCTATGATAGTTAATACAAAATGTTTAACAAACAAACGCCTTTTCACAGTACACTGTAACTTCAGAAACAGGAGTTGCCCTAAACTGATTAAATTTGTAAGTTATGTCTTTCGAGTTGTCGATACGGTGTGGTTTTACTAACCTCAATACAATATAATCTGGACAATATTTACCGAATTATTAAGAGCGGATCTTGTTCCAGATTCAAAAGAGAGTTTGGCGAATATCGCCATCATTTTTCACCGGATAATCTATTCATATTAATACAAAAGCTTCAAATTTTTTTTTTATTGGCATACGGATTGCCAGATCGATCAATCGCAACTTCTCGGGCATTTCCGGCAAGCTCGGAAAAACACCTCGAATGTATTAACATCTCGAATGTATTAACATCACCGGATGTTAGACTTCATACAAAATGAAGTCGCTTCCCATTAAAATAAATATCAGCTAGAGAGCCTTGTATGTCGCGTTTGTGTTATATTTTAGGGTATATCATTGTCTGTAATGAAGTCTAGCTCACATCTCGACAGATATAGTAAAATGTGTTGTATTTATATCAAGTTTTATAAAAAGGGGGGTTGTCATGGACGCCTATATAATACATTCGAGGTGTTTTTCCGAGCCTGCCGGAAAGGCCCGAGAAGTTGCGATTGTAGATCGATAGGCCTAGATATTCTGCTTAACTTCATTATTAAGAATAACATATTGCTTATACGAATCGTTTATGCTTAATGTATGTTTACTAAATAAAGCTGGACGCCTATATACTACATTCGAGGCGTTTTTCCGAACCTGCCGGAAAGGCCCGAGAAGTTGCGATTGTAGATCGATAGGCCTAGATATTCTGCTTAACTTCATTATTAAGAATAACATATTGATTATACGAATTGTTTATGCTTAATGTATGTTTACTAAATAAAGCTGAACTACTAAACTTTAAAGCATATTAAAACGTGGCGTGTTACTGCTAAAAATAGGGGAACAGTACAAGCACGTGACCCCTCTCCCCAATGTGTACGCCATTGAGCTTGGGAAAAGGGATAGAAGAGATAGTATGCATGTATGAAATTTCAGTGGTTTGAAGGAGACAACTCTGATCAAAGTTTTATGTATATATGCATCCTGTATATGTCTGATTTCCAAAAACAATTTGGGTCTCATTAGTTTTATGTATAGATTCTAAATAATGCAATCCCCCTTCCAAAGTTTTCATGTCGCGAGGGAATGCTCCGCTTAGCGTTGCCCTTGTTCATAGTATTAAGTTCAAATTTTTTCTGTCAAAGCATATTCAGGAAATGACTGAAAAAAGTTTTTATTTAATAATTTCGTCCTAACATTGAATATAGGTCAAGGTCTTACATTTTGGCAGGGTTTAGCTACGTTATATGCCATCTAAATGTATATTTGGAACACGTTTAAAATTTGAATGGTTAAGGAATGTCATGTTATGGCCCGGCAATCTAATTAAAATTAGATGTTTGATCTGCTCGCTTACTCGCTACACAAACATCTAACAACATCCCATGCAGGGTCACGTCAGTGTGACCTTTCAGTTAGCCAATGAAATCACGACTCCAAATCTTTGGCTGAGGGCACAGAACTCCTCTGCTTTTTTTTATCGACATACGTCGATGACAGAGGTGTTCAAAGCGAAAGAAAAACAAAAATGGCATAGCCCATGACAACGAGGAAAACTTGTGTTTTAGGAGATGCCTGTATTATATGTGGATTTTCGTTTGTCCAATACGAAAAGACAGCTGATGGGACTGATATTATTCACAAGTTCTATCAAAATAAACTAAAACTGAACACAGAAAGGATAGATTGTATACAAAAAGTAACCGAAACATCGGATCTCGATCTCGAAGGGTGTAACGCGGGCGTTTGAAGGAAATGCTTCAGAAATGTCGTCCAAAATGCACCCCAATATCTCTTCTTGTTCTCTTTTAAGCTTTTTAACGTTGAATAACTGACTCACTTCTTCATACGCCAATATGAAACTTCAACCGAGTTGATTTTAGAAATTTTTGATTGGATAATTCAGAAATGTTTATTCATATTTGAAAGGTCACACTGACGTGACCCTGCATGGGATGTTGTTAGATGTTTGTGTAGCGAGTAAGCGAGCGGATCTAACATCTAATTTTAATTAGATTGATGGCCCGGAAAATATTTTTCAGAAAACGATCGACATTAAAAGACATATGTCAAAGTTGAAAGTTTTGGTAGGATTTAACTACGTTTTTTTTTTAACATTAATCCATGGTATAATTTTTCAGACTGTTTGATTAAGGAATCTAATGTAATGGCCTAGACCATATATTTCATAAGATGATAAATTATACAAAAAATTTAAGGTCAAACAGTTGGCTATGGTTCACTTTTTCTCTAGACCATACATATTTACGTTCCAAATTTGAAGTCAATTAATCAAACTTCCAAGTTACAACCTGGACAAACATTTTTTTTAGTCTGACCTTGAGAGGCAGAAGAAGAAGAACAAAAACAATGTGTTGGTTTGTTTTTACATGATTGAAGACAGGACAACAATGTCCCACTGGATCTCTTGATTTTGACTGATGGACAGCTGTTACCGAAGCAGTTCATATTCTTGGAAATTTTTGACTTCACTGCTTTTGTAGAGAGATACTTTTCTTGAATAAAGGATGACTACACTTAAGAACATGCGATATTTGCGAGAATATAAACTTTTAAAGGAAGAATTTTTCTTTCAATTGCAGAAATGGTCAACATCTAAACTGCAACTTTACGTAATTGCGTTAAATAAAAGTATGTTGTTACCAAGTACGAACTTGTTTTCATAGGCGGGGGTCATTACGATTTCTTGAATCTCCATACGATAATGAGGACGCCCACTTTTATACTGACTTCGTACATAGTCAGCGCATGTTTGTCTATTGTTCTCCGTTTAACAGTAGTTGTATATTTGCATTATCAAAGTTATGTCAAAAGGAAATTAATAGACAAGTTTAATTGAGAAAAAAAATGCTTCTTTTTACTTTCACTTTCCTTGTTGTAACCAAGGGTTGATTCATATTGAATATTATAATTCATCCTTCAGTCATCCTTTCATGAAAGACCGTACATGTGTCTTTGAACAACTGTATCAAAAGTTGCTCAGAAGGCCGACATAATTTTCAATTAAGTTCTTGAAGTATGTAATACTCTAATCTAAATTTCTGCTTCCAGCACTTGTTTTGACACCTGAGCCACAAAGGTGACCTTATGCCATTGCAGTTAAACACTAAAATGCATTAACACTATGCGACTTTTTTGTCCACGCCCTAGAGTCAGAAACACTACCTCCGGGGACATGAAATTTATAATTTCGGTAGAGTGCTTCCTGGCCTACAAAATTATAATTCAGTTTTCCTTACAGGTGTGTGGAAGTAAAGCAGATAAATTTTTAAACATTATATGCATTAAAACTATACATCCATTTTGGCCCTATCCTAGAGCCAAAACACATATTTAAGGTGACATGAAATTTGCAATTTTAGTAGAAGACTTCCTTATTAACATAATTATTAAGTCAGTTTTTCTTACAGATATTTGAGAGTAGAGAAAAAGGATTTTCAAACATTATTTGCATAAATACTACAGTATATGCCATTATGGCCATATTGTCCCCCCCAAAAGACCTGTACCCCTGACCCAGGGGCCATAAATTTCACAGTTTAGGTAGAGGAGTTCGTGGACATCATAACCATGCATTCAGTTGCGGGGGGGGGGAGTAAAGAAGATTCTATAAGATTTAATACATTTTTACTTTATGACTAAATGGGCCCCGCCCTAGAGCCTACATCCCTGTCCAAGGGGTCATGAATTTCACAATTAGGCTGAGGAGTCCGTGGACATCAAAACCATGCATTCAGTTTTATTCAATTTAAATACATAGGGGAGAAGAGAAGAAGATATTCTAAGATTTAATACATTTTTACTATATAGCCAAGTTGGCCCCATCCTATAGCCTGTACCCCTGACCCAGAGGCCATGAATTTCCCAATTTTGGTAGAGGGCTTCATGGACATAATAACCATGCATTCAGTTTATTCCTCACATGTGTGAGAGTAAAGAAGATTTTTAAAAATTTGGCTTTTTTAATTTTTTGCCCCACCTGTGGCCCCCAGGGAAGGTAGAGCCATGAATTTCACAGGTTAGATTTCTCTAACCATAGAGAAGCTTCAAACCAAAAATGGTCTTGTAGTTTTCAAGAGAATTGCTAACGCACGACGACGGACGAAGACTAATTGCAATAGGTCACCTGATTTTTTCTTCAGGATGAGCTCACAACTACATTAAGAGTCATTCACAGACAACCAGCTTTTTTGTCACGACAAGTAAAAATGTATCGGACCTTCTACAAACTTACGAAGTGCCACCAGGTGAACCCCTCCATGACATAACAAATGTAGTGCAGAATCTGATCACAGAGCTGCCTCACCATATTATCAACACTAATTCAGTCAATGACTTTGAGATCTCTTCTACAGCAAACATTGGGGACAAAACTAATGAAAAAGATCTGATGCTTGTATATTTGCTGTAAAGCTGGCCATGTTTGCACATTTGAAGTTCTTAGAAAACAAAATCTGTAAAGACATCTACGATCTTTGCACCTGTTTAGTTAAAATTATATCCATTTGATACAGTCCGAAAAAACAAAGAAGACCAAAGAAAATTCTACGATTGTACAATATGTGCTTTAAATTCATCATCCTTTCTAAGACAATTATTAGCTCCCTGAGAAGATGTCTGCTAGAAAATACTATGGCTCCCATTTTCATAGCCTGGCAGTTCATGCTCCAGAAACGTACATATAAATATGCATGCGTTTGCTTGTTCCAGAATGGGAGGAAATGTCATTTTGGTGATCTTCTTAGCATGTCACTAAATACAGCCATCAGACAAAGTAAAAAAACTGTGATAAAGTAATAAATAATGCCGTTTTGAGATTCAATGCACAGCATTAAAATAAAAACAGGAAAGACACTAAGAATCTATCAAACTTGATAGTCAAATTTTGAGTTGCAAACAAGATGAAGAGTTTAAAATCTTTTTTTCTTATTTTTTTTTTTTGAAAGATAGCTCGAGTTTTGTGTTTGTTCACATATGATTTTTGTTGTATAAGTTTCAGTTAAATAGTGCTTTTTAATAATATTGTTTATGAATATATTTGAATCAGTTAAGCTTGTTTGCCAGAGGTCATTTTTTTTTCAAAGAATTCTGAGCGAAGTTTTTAGCAAAACAAGTTTAGCTCATGTGCAAATCCCTGCATCGGGGCAATTCACTGGGTATTAAGCCAGCAGGTGTGGCAAGAGAATTGTATGTCCAAATTCTGGTTTCATTAGCAAAGTGTACTTTGGAAAAACAGTTCGCAAGGGAAATAATGACCGAGGTCGAGAAGCTTTTGATATCAATACAAAGGTTGCAATATATATAATTTCATGTATAAATTTATGAAAGTATAATTTGTAATATATTCCAAATTCTTGTTTCCAACACGATTTGTCAATTTCCTCAGTAATACATTAATCATATCAGTGATTGGGAAAAAGGCATTTCCATTTAAATATGTACCTGGTGCCTCTTTAATTTTCACTTGGGAAATTGACAATGGAGAAAAACTTTCCAAAGAGTCTTAATCTTTTCATATCTGTCTTCAGCAAAATCTCAATTTTTAACATTTTGTGAATAAAAGAATGTTGAATGTGGGGTAATCTAATACATGTTAATCAAATTTTCTAATACACAAAATTAATAAGAAAATAAACTTTTTAATAAGAAAACAGTTAAGTAAAAACATTGGATAATTCTTTCCTGGTGTTTATTACATATATCAAAATGCATTTCAATAAATAAATACTTTAAAGAAATGGTGCATTCTGGAATTGAAAAAAAACACCCTACAGCTTAATTATCACTTCTCCGCCATGAATTTACATTGCATAAACCACAAAACTCCAAAGGAAAGAGAAAATGAGATTGGAAAAGTCATAGAGGATATAGTGTCAATACCAGAGGAAAGGTTTTTGTTGGAGGAAGTTTCAGTCATTAGCCTATGATGCTTCCATCGCACCTCAGTTAGAGCCACTTGTGGATAAATAGGAAACCCTCTACACATTGTCCGTGTAGATGTAGTTAGGGTATTATTCATTATACCATATGAAATAACTGTGCAGCATGAAAATAAGAAAAACCCACAGGTAATGAATAAACATTTAATTCATTTTAAAAGAAGATGCATGTACATGTAAAAATAGTACACACGTAAAAGAAATATGGCTCACAACTTTTTGAGATGCATAAGTTGACTGTATAGACATACATGGAAAAGTTGAAAGTAAAGTTGCAATTTGAGTAAGATCCAGACCCTATCAGGGTTTGAGATAAAAATTGTTGCGGAGTTCTACCACATTCGACGATATTTCGTTTGTTGCATGAAAGAACAGGCACGTTTTCTTTGTTGCATGAAGAAAATGGCACGCTGTCGCACGTCTTAGGAACTGTAAGCTTTAAGGTTAAATAAATTGTCATCTGTTTCAGTTTTCATTTTTTTTTTTAGGATTGAAGAGCTTAAAATGTTTGAATTGATAGTTAACATGCGTTACTATCCGAACCAACAAGATCTGGTAAAGAACTGTCGAGAAGATTGTTGTTTTTCAGACCCGCGAATGCTGAAACAATGGTACAGGTTTGTCTGTTGTCTTGTAACGTAAATATATGCAAGGTATGTTGTACATAAGCTATTATATGCATATTGTTTATTTTGTTGCCTCAGGTAATAGTTTTAAACTTCATAATAATATATTTTGGGGTAATCTAGTTTCTAGTGATTTTTTTTTACATTTAGCGCAGATGAGCTGAAATCCTAGTTAAAAATCTATAAATGGTTGAAGTTCAGATACCCCAAATCCATTTAAAATCCTTTGTAAAACGGCTAGGATGATAAATTATCTTTGAGCGCGGTAAACAGATAACAATCAGGTCTATTTCTTAATTGGCATATAGTTTAATCATAAGTGACCCTTCAGTGTAAAAAAAAACCCAAAGAAAATCGTATATTTGGAAATTTTTCCTAAATTAAACTCAAGTTCAGATACCTCATTTTTCATATAATCTTTGTAAAACAGCTAGGATGAGAGATGATTAGACCGAATTGTTTTTTTTTATTTTGCTTAGGCCTATAATCCTATCATAAACTTACCATTGTAAAAAATCTTTAAGAAAATTATTTTGGGAACTTTCTCCCCACGAGACTATAACAACCTGTTTGGCTATAATTGCATTATTAAATAATTTTTCATACAACCCAAATTCATATACTTAATATAATTCTGTTCTTCAACGTTATTAAATGGTTCTTTTCGTTCTTTATCGTGCTAGCACCAACTTAGATTTTTTTTAGCATATCCAAGACCGTAGATGCAGATTGAGGGGTGATTTTTATTACTGACAGGTGTAATGCACCGTTTTAGTTAAATCGGTTGTAAGCTAAGGTGTTGAGAGACCGATCGAAAGATGAAGATAATTGCAAAATTATTTTACGGATGAGTTTCACAGAACCTTTCACATAATGTGACAGTGTTGAATAAATCTAAAATGATTGAACAAATTCATTGTTTCTAGCAGTTAAACATTTAAAAATAGTGTTTGATGGACTAAGATAAGCAAATTTGACCCTGAAACCATCGAAGTGTGATTTATTTCAACAAGATGTATCTTTCTTAGGAACATTGTTTCAAAACAAGGGATTAAATGTGATCCTGACAAGATTAACAGCATTGAATCTTGGCCAGTTCTCAATAATGCTTGTTTGGTTTTATCTTATAATTTCTCACTTGATATATAAGTATTAATGCAAAAGTTATCTTTCATTTTACCTAGATAATGTGCCAGAGACGCATATACTCCCACATCTCAAATAGCAAGTCAAGACTGAATCTAGTACAAGATATAATTCGATCATAATTAAATTTCGATTCCGGTTAAACACGAGTAGGGACCTACTTGAACTAGAAAAAGAACAATTTTTTCGTGAACCCTCATCGTGTTAATCGTGCTATAAAAAGTCGGGGGTTTTTTCCCCTGAAATTTGATTGGGGTTTACTGAAACCGTTCGACCAATCAACAAAATGCAAAACATACCTGATTTATTAGACAATGTTTTTGTTCGCAGAAGGATAAAACGCACGCTCAACTAGGATCCCAGATCACCGAAAATAGGTCCCAAATACTGTATTAATGAGCAATTAAAGAACTATTTTGTTATTGAATATTAAGAATGTAAATTTACTTACTGTTTTCTTTTCCTTCTGCTCGCGCTGCTGCAGAGATTAGTCTACGAGCAATAGAGAATCGCTCTCATTAAACACAAGAGCACAGACAGCAGTGTGATTGAGGATAGAGTGGGTGGAATGGCGTTCGGAGGTTTGAATACCATTCGCAATGAGACGTTTCGCTCCGAGACCACTTGCGCCAGATGTGAAAATTGGGTGTTTGCTGCATGATTTCTTAATCAATACTGATTTGTTCTGTACGACAATGCAGAATTACTTTATTTCATCAATATAAATTGTAACTATGATAAGATTGCCATTGCTTCATGTATCTGGATACACCGGCAATTCCGAGTTCGTTCTCATCGTTCATTTTCTATAAATATGAAAGTGAATCCATGAATTCATAACAAGAACAACTCTACATATATCTATATATAACTTTAGCATGAAAATACATAATCAGAGGTATACTTATAGATAAGACTTTTGCCAATAAACGAAAAAATGCCTGCACCAGAGTAACTTCTTATATTACACCTTTGGTATTTCAACACGTGTTATATGATCTCCGTAAGCTATATTTGAATTTTACCTAATAAGTAATTATTGTAAAATTAATTAAAAACCTTTCATTTTCGATAAACTAGCTCTAAACAGCGAAAAAGAGAGTAAAGTGGAGGACACGCATTGACAGATCCAAGTCAGGGGTAGTTTGCATCAAAATATATATGCTTGCAATGAAATAATTTTGAATGATAATGTAAACAGTGAGTAGATTTATTAGGTACTCACTTGGATTATATATAGAAGATAAGATTTGACAAATGTTGAGTAAATGAAATAAGGCAATTCGTTTCTTAAGTGAGCGATTTTAAGTTTTGATAGATAGAAGGTAGCGAAGCGTGATAACTGACGAACTTTCCAGAACGGGGTAACCAAGAACGCGGTTTGACTTATTAACGTCATTGCGAAAAGTGTATGACAAGTTCATTATGCATTGCGGGCAGATATTCATACCTTGGATCGGACACCTTTGGTTAATACAAACATTTAATGAATAAAATGGAAAAATGTGATGCGATTTTAGGTTTTGATCGAAAGAGTTTATTTTCTAGACAGGGGTGACCAGGAACGCGATTTGACTAATTTACACCATGGCGGAGAGTGTAGGGCGAGATAGTTTGGATATGACAACTTTGGTTTTAACAATGCAAATTAATATGCATACACTAACGTTTTTTTTAATTTCATACATTTCTATAATACGACAGTTTGGTAGTAAACTTTAGACATCAATTTATACCACGACAAATTGGTAGTAAACTTTAGACATCAATTTATACCACGACAAATTGGTTGTAAACTTTAGACAACAATTTGTAAACCAGGAACAGATTGTGTTATAAGCCTATGAATTAATGGATGTATGCACTAAGTGTTCAAAACAGTTTTTATCTGAAATTCACATTTGAGATAGAGATAGTGAAATTTGACCTAAAGAACAAAGTTTAGAAATATGAACTTCTAAATACAATGTAATCACTCATTGGTTTAAAAAATATCATTGTATATATTGTATATATCATCCAATTCAGATAAAAAAAATTTATCCCTCTTCTAAATATCCACCTACGCAGTTTGTTTTTATTTTAATTATTAAGAATAGGTTTAGGAAACAATTAAGAAGAAAAAAATCGGACACAATATATACGAAACTAAAAAAAAAATGTGGTTTATCATTTTAGCATTATGGCATTCATTTATAAAGTGATAATTCCCGCACTTGTGCGGGTTATCATCTTGTTTTTCTAGACGATAAGCTAGTTTAAACATTGTCCCATTATAATGATGATTTTAGGAAATTTAAATGACTTCCATTAAAGTAATAGTAAAACATATTTTTATCAGTCTCTGGATTAATTATGTGAGTTAAAACTTTACACGAAGCCTGTCATTAGTGTGGTATAAATGACGTATTGAGGCAAAAAGAGATTCCGTTTGTTAAGTGATGTAAGCAATTAAAAATTGACGTCATTTTGGGGTAAACTAGCGCAAGAAAAATCAACTATCGGAAACACCTGACTATCGGAAACATATGACAGCACGATACACATCTAATAAACAGAAAAAAATCTTTTTAAATGAATTGGTACATGATCATGATAAGCCCTAGAGTTTGATTTTTAATCAAATCAGTCGAATATAAACCAACCGAGTTGGGTTTTTTTTAATTATTGTCAGTATAATTAAAGGGACTTGCAAACGATTTCAGATCAACATTTAATTTTTATTTCATTTTCAGATATTGACAAAGCATTAAAAGTACCCATATTAACCATTGTAAACAAATAAAATGTAAAATTTTGATATCAAATCGTATCTAAGTCCTTTTTAATCTTGTATCTCAGATTCTCACAGATCTATGGATCTTCTGATTCAATGTATGTTGTTCTTTGATGAACGATTTTCTTTATTATACCCCCCGCAAACGAAGTTTTGGGGGTATCTAGGAATCACCTTGTCCGTCCGTCCGTCTGTTGCTGGATGCACCAACGCAACACTGCATTCGGACAAGTATTGGTTTACACTTTCTCGAATTCTCTCTTCTGACATTACTAGTTTGTTTTGCAGTTCTTCTAGAATATTCTCTCGGAAATTTGCAAACTCATCTTCAGAAATGTTGCAAGTAATTATCTTGTCCGTCCGTCTGTTGCTGGATGCACCAACGCAACACTGCATTCGGACAAGTATTGGTTTACACTTTCTCGAATTCTCTCTTCTGACATTACTAGTTTGTTTTGCAGTTCTTCTAGAATATTCTCTCGGAAATTTGCAAACTCATCTTCAGAAATGTTGCAAGGAATTACCTTGTCCGTCCGTCCGTCTGTTGCTGGATGCACCAACGCAACACTGCATTCGGACAAGTATTGGTTTACACTTTCTCGAATTCTCTCTTCTGACATTACTAGTTTGTTTTGCAGTTCTTCTAGAATATTCTCTCGGAAATTTGCAAACTCATCTTCAGAAATTTTTGCTAAATCTTCTTTCATCTCATGCACTTTTTCCGTCCGACCGTCTGTCTGTCTGTGCAAAATTCGTGTCCGGTCCATATCTTCCTTATGGAGAGACATTGAAACTTCTTACTTCACACAAAGATTACTTATGACCTTAGGGGTGTGTCATGACCTTGACCAAAGGTCATTCGGGCAAGGGCAGAAAACGTGCAAAATTCGTGTCCGGTCCATTTCTTATGGAAAGACATTGCAAGTTCTTACTTCACACAAAGATTGCTTATGACTTGAGGGTGTGTCATGACCTTGACCAAAGGTCATTCGGGCAAGGTCAAGGGCAGAAAAAGTGCAAAATTCGTGTCCGATCCACATCTTTCTTATGGAGAGACATTGCAAGTTCTTACTCCACACAAAGATTGCTTATGACCTAAGGGTGTGTCATGACCTTGACCTAAGGTCATTCGGGCAAGGTCGCTTGCAGGAAAGGTGCAAAATTCGTGTCCGGTCCATTTCTTTCTTGTGGAGAAACATTGGAAGTTGTTACTTCACACAAACATTGATTATGACCTGAAGGTATGTCATGACCTTGAGCCAAGGTCATTTGGGCAAGTTCAAAGTCAATGTTTAAAAATGCTTAATTCTTATATGTGTCAAGTCTTGTATGAATGGAAATGATAAGGTAACATTTTACACAAAGCTTGCTTGTGTAAGGCGAAATTGAATTGTAAGATTCTCATCGCTGCCCGCCCCTCTGAAAATGGCCCGCCTCGATATATTTTATATTTTTTCGAGAAAAAAAAAATGTGTGGAAATTTTTTTTAGTTTAAAACATCGGGCTCGGTTTACCAAAAATTAAAAACATTCAATGGCTGCTTGACATGTGGATTATCGTTTGATTCCAGTCATTTTTGTTACTGTGTACTCATATTAGCATAAGCAATTTAAAAAAAAAAGAGCAGTTGTGTTTTAATAGAAAATGGATTGTTAAATAGATAGCATCCATCACTTTCTATAATAGCAAACTACTTGATGTATGATTTTTTCCTTAGCGGAGGCTATCATTTGTGAGCTTGCTCACAGTACCTCTAATTTAATTTTGAATTAATATTTGTGAATACTTTTGAATATACAGTATGGAGCGCATTTCTCATTCAAAGTGTATAGTGTTAGTGTTTTGTTGTAAATTTTGAATTTCCTCGGTGGAACATGTAGTAAATTCAGAATTTACAACATGACAAGAGTTTCACGAAATATTTGGCGATAACATCCTTACTTCCATCATGCGCTCGTTGTTATGATCAGGAAATCCACACTTAATATACCGTATTTTACCCAAATTGTTATTACTACTATACTCTGACCCGAGCGTGCACGGGTTCACATTGCATATCGGACATTTATAGAATAGATAAATCAACACACCGTATTGTTGACATTTACATAACAAAGCTATAAGCCTACAAATGCTATTAATTTCACTACACTCTGCTTAGTTAGAATAATCTAACTGTGTCTCGGGACAGGCCTTCACGATATTTTAAATACCTCCCATATACCCGTAATGTAGCAGAAAATTGCAAAATCGCTCCAAAACGATTTTGGAGAAAATTAATGAAGTTGCATTGAAAATAACAGTCAAATTATTCATAAGAACCAATTTTGAGGCTGTAAATATCTTTCATCTGAAAATTTAATTCTATTATTGAAGAATTCAACACTTTTCCACCAACGTTTTTTACTCGCTTTAAAATTACACACTGCACACCTTGTTGACATTCAAAACTCTCGGGATTTTTCATAGTAAATATACTGTGTTAAAGTTATCTCCCGTATTTTTTTTGATGAACAGAATATATAGCAAATTTCCAATGAAAATTTACACGTATTTGTATTATCGTCTTTGAGTTTGTGATATTGTAGAAACATTAACTAAAGAGCCTCCCGTGATTTAGCCAGAATGTAAAATTAATGCACATGCGCAAGATTGTAAAATCCAAAAAAATCCAGATGATTTCCGGAATTTTTTGAAGAATTTTCGTTGATTATTAATTAACGAAGCTTGATTGAGAAAAAAAATAAAAACAAATTGGTAATCTTCAAGTACCAATGATGTTTAAAATATATAAAACAAAAGACAGTACTCTTCCGATTTATCGGTATTAAAAGCCAAATATTCGAGTCTATTATATTAATATGGTAGTATAGATAATCTGTGCGTTAATAGCATGAAAACGTCTATAACCCGAATAATCAAGTTCTTGGTGCTCTACCTTAGGTCTGTATATTTCAAAGGCTGTTCCATTTATTGCTCTTACTGCAAATGACCTTTTTAGCCAAACATTTAGAATTTGTCTCCATTTGTTTATGGTTGGCGAGATACATAATGATAACAATACACATGAAATAACGGGATAAGAGATTATTATTCCTCTTTCACCGTTGTTACGCTAATGTTAAATGTAGGCGATAGCATATTATATGTAGGGTAACATATCAAAAAGAGCAGTGCTTTGTTGTTTGGCGTATGCAGGTGACGTGCTGGGACTGCATGTCTTTGAAATTCAAACACATTACGAACAATATTAACGAAAAAATTGGGACTTTCGTCAGATTTTTTATAAAATGAATTCCTGTGTGTACAGAACAATTGAAAAACGTGTACAGCTTGATAAGCAGGGGCGAAAAAGATAAAGAAAAATCGCCACCGCATTGCACTAGAAGAAAATGGCAGAGATGAAACAGCACCCCCGAAAAGTAAGAAAAGGCCTCTGTTGGAACTCGTGAGGGAAAACCACTTGGCGTACAACAGCTTTATAACCAAAAAACTTATAAAGAGCATTGTGAATTAGTTCCGATTACGAAAGCATTTAGCTTAGCTACATGTTATATGCACCTTTCAAAAGAGTAAAATCTTTTTCTGTTGTAATATTATCAAAAGTTAATAAGCTTTTAGAGTATTATTGTGAACTTGGACATCAAATACTTATTTAGTGTTTTAAAGGCTCCATATATTTTATCGATAAAAGCAAGTCGTAGTAAATTTTCACCCAACCGAAAAGTGCATTTATATGTTTATTGTGTTAATTTCTTCACAAAGGTTCACAATAGTTTTCAGAACACTAGTTTTACATTTTGGGTTATATTGTTTATTATTTATTTGGTAAAGATTTACTACAAGCCATTGGTCACAATGAAGATGAAGAAAAGCTTGGTCCTGTGCATGGATTAACAATATATGTTAGAGATATAGCTTCCATGAGACCTGAGGAGGAACTGAATGACCAGGTAGATTTATGTTTTATATTTAATTGATATTAGCGTAACTATGAATTTTTCCATTTATTTCTGTTATTGAATAGAGGTTTTTGTATACTAAAACTGTTAAATGTTCAGCTATAAGACATAGATTAAATAGAATAAGAAACCTTTTTTTTAAGTGATCCGTGTGTCAGGAGAATAGTACTGCATGTGTATAAGTGGTTTTTAAAAAAAATCATTTTTATATATAAAGAGAATATTTACTATAAAGTATTTCATAATGTAGAATTTATCTTGAATGTGTCATATTTACGCTCAGTTTTCGAATTGTAGATAATAAATGCATATTGCAACATCATAAAAAGAACTCGGATCAGGTGATCCAGGAATGAAAAAAAATTGTAAACAGAAATCATGCAGCATATTCAGTACGTCAAAATAAACAAATGATAAAGAAAATGAATTCTTAGGGAATGGAACTTTTTGTCATTATAATTGTTTTATAGTGTTATTAGCTCTCTTTTGTTCCAAAACAAATGTGTTTTATTACTTTAGACAATACTGTGTGCAGGCAGCCTTGTTATCTCTTCTATTATGTCGGGGAAAGGCCATATGGGATGGTCATAAAAAAGGCAAATACCACACGAAATGTAAGTAATTAATAACAAAAATTATGGAAGGGAATTACCGCCAAAATTCTATGTATCTTGCTTTTATTCTTATTATGCTTACTTCTTTATTCTTCATTACATTTACACTTGCATGTCACTTTTATTGTTTTCAAATTCATGCTTATCCATTTTCACTTTAATTCTCCTTCATTCTATGTTGCAACATTCTCTTCTTATTCGTGTAAATTATTTCTTCTATCTCTGTTACAAACTTGAATTCAAACACGCAAACCATAAAGCACTTTGAATAAAGACGAATACAAGTTGCATGAATTTAATGCTGCATTATGACGCCAGGTGGCAGTGTGCGCGCTACAATTGCTGCTCCCCGAAAAAAAAAACAACGTAGCTAGCTAAATGTGATATGTTTCGCACCATGACATTTCGCTCCAATGTTTATATGTTCAGATCAAGAAATGGAGGGGAGGTTTATGTACTAAGGGATAATTTATAATTTTGTTTGCCGGGGAGGGGGTAGGTCGAGTTCTATTTTCAGTAGGTTTACTATGTGAATTTTAAAAAGTTTGAATTTTCAAGGGTGATTGGGTGACTGGACCCCCCTCCTAAAATAAAATAAAATTTCTGAGTCTGCGCATCAATTATTTATATGAGACGATATAATCTTACAGTTCTCATAATTAGCACCCGTATCATAATTATCATCATCGCAAGCTTGATATGGAAGTCGGTCAATTCAACTCTTCATTTAATCAAGACCAGTTGACAGGTATGAGATTCATGTCTCCAAGTCACATGTATCATAGCTTAAACATCTTCAAATCTAAACATGGACATTCAGTTACATGTACATGATTTATATTAAAATAAACAAAGTTAACCTACAATAAGCATGGCTGTGAATGATACATACATGTACACATTTTTATCACTTCGAAAATTTGTGTATATAAGAAGCATACAATATTTATGTTTTGTATTTTGGAAGAAAAAAAATATTTTATTTAGAACTTTATATAAGAATTTTTATTAAGATTTGATTTAGATTTTAAACCAAAACGTATAAACAGTCATATCACATACCGTATTTTAATCTCTTTGTCTGATTTGTTTTCGTTTACTCATTGTGTAATTAAGTCACTGATAATTTAGATTCGTTAATTTTACCGCGTATAGGTATATTTACTTCTTCGACTCCACCGTTCTGTGCCGAATCGCAAGAATATAAAATCGCGTGCACCAAACTTTGTTTTCATATCACAAGTTCAAAACTTTTAGAAAAATAAGTGAGATTTAAAACCTGCAGTTTTAGGTTTTTTAACCCGGAATTTCACGCGGATATTAATTCATCGCATTTAATCAGGGATACACAGTACTGTAGCCTAACGAGAGTACATAGTGATTCATGCAAGTGATAATTTTTACACGCACTAGAGTATAGGAAAAGCTACTTCTTAGCATTTCGTACCCCAGTCCTTTTATTGTTTTTCAAAAACATTTTTAAATTTGGTTTAAATTTATTTCTATTTCATCTACATGTTCCACGGGTACCTCTGGACAGTACCGTGCATCACCCCACCTCTTTTCACCTCAAATGAAAATAAAATCCTGTCGACAAGTACTTATCTCTCCGCCATATCTTTTTGAGTCTGCGTATATCGTGGCTTGTTAAAAGTTGACTATATTAACATGTTTTTCATATTCCTATACTAAGCCCTTAATTTGAGATGTTTTCACGAATTTATAAAATTTATGCCATTTGTTAGTTTCGTTTTAATAAATCTTCGGGAGCAGCAATTGTAGCGCACACAATGCCGCCTGGCGTCATAATGCAGCATTGAATTCATGCAACTTGTATTCGTCT
This sequence comes from Magallana ariakensis, assembly GCA_020458035.1. Taxonomy (NCBI): domain Eukaryota; kingdom Metazoa; phylum Mollusca; class Bivalvia; order Ostreida; family Ostreidae; genus Magallana; species Magallana ariakensis. The sequence goes on from CM035812.1 coordinate 31,298,722, forward strand.
TTATTGAAAGTGCCTTATGGTTTGCGTGTTTGAATTCACCTTTGTAACAGAGATAGAAGAAAGAATTTACACAAATAAGAAGAGAATATTGCAACATAGAAATAAGCAAACAATAGAGAATTAAAGAGAATCAAAGTGAAATTAGATAAGCATGAATATGAAAACAATAAAGTGACATGCAAGTGTAAATGTGCTGAAGAATAAAGAAGTAAGCATAATAACAAGAGGCCCAGGGGCCACATCGCTCAACTGATCAACAACAGCCTTAACTCTGACCAAATTAGCATTACAGTATCAAAATCAAAATATCTTGACAACTACGTACAGTAGATCTTGCTCAAAAAAGTTTTAAAATCTGCAGATTTTTATCCCCATATTTTTATGGTAAATACCAAGCCCCTTTTGTTGTTGTACCTGTAAGAAGATTTTTCTCTTTTCCTATATAAGCACCCCCTCCCCCACTTTTCTCTAGGGAATCATGGTTTGATCAAACTTTAATCTGCACAACCAGTGCTTTCACACAAGTTACTGGTTTTTGAACTGAAAACTTTCTCAGAATATTTTTAAAGATTTTCTCCATATATTCCTATGTAAAAATTCACCCCCCCCCCCATTGTGGCCCCGCCCTACCCCAGGGATCATGATTTAAACAAACTTGAATCTACACGTTTTGAGGATGCCTCCACACAAGTTTGAGCTTTTCTGGCCTTATATAGTTTTTAAGAAGAAGATTTTAAAGATTTTCTCTATATATTCCTATGTAAAAATTTATCCCCCATTGTGGCCCCACCCTACCCCCGGGGACCATCATTTAAACAAACTTGAATCTACACTATCTGAGGATACTCCCACTCCAATTTGAGCTTTTCTGGCCTAATAGTTTTTGAGAAGAAGATTTTTAAAGATGTTCTCTATATATTCCTATGTTAAAATTCATCCTTCATTCTGGCCCCACCCTACCCCCGGGGACCATCATTTAAACAAACTTGAATCTACACTATCTGAGGATGCTCCCACTCCAATTTGAGCTTTTCTGGCCTAATAGTTTTTGAGAAGAAGATTTTTAAAGATGTTCTCTATATATTTCTATGTAAAAATTCATCCTCCATTGTGGCCCCACCCTACCCCCGGGGGACCATGATTTGAACAAACTTGAATCTACACTTCCTGAGGATGCTTCCACTCCAATTTGAGCTTTTCTGGCCTAATAGTTTTTGAGAAGAAGATTTTTAAAGACTTTCTCTATATATTCCTATGTTAAAATTCATCCTCAATTGTGGCCCCACCCTACCCCCGGGGACCATGATTTGAACCAACTTGAATCTACACTTCCTGAGGATGCTTCCACTCCAATTTGAGCTTTTCTGGCCTAATAGTTTGAGAAGAAGATTTTTAAAGATGTTCTCTATATATTCCTATGTTAAAATTCATCCTTCATTCTGGCCCCACCCTACCCCCGGGGACCATCATTTAAACAAACTTGAATCTACACTATCTGAGGATACTCCCACTCCAATTTGAGCTTTTCTGGCCTAATAGTTTTTGAGAAGAAGAATTTTAAATATTTTCTCTATATATTCCTATGTTAAAATTCATCCTCCATTGTGGCCCCACCCTACCCCCGGGGACCATGATTTGAACCAACTTGAATCTACACTTCCTGAGGATGCTTCCACTCCAATTTGAGCTTTTGAGCTTTTCTGGCCTAATAGTTTGAGAAGAAGATTTTTAAAGATGTTCTCTATATATTCCTATGTTAAAATTCATCCTTCATTCTGGCCCCACCCTACCCCCGGGGACCATCATTTAAACAAACTTGAATCTACACTATCTGAGGATGCTCCCACTCCAATTTGAGCTTTTCTGGCCTAATAGTTTTTGAGAAGAAGATTTTTAAAGATGTTCTCTATATATTTCTATGTAAAAATTCATCCTCCATTGTGGCCCCACCCTACCCCCGGGGGACCTTGATTTGAACAAACTTGAATCTACACTTCCTGAGGATGCTTCCACTCCAATTTGAGCTTTTCTGGCCTAATAGTTTTTGAGAAGAAGATTTTTAAAGATGTTCTCTTTATATTCCTATGTTAAAATTCATCCTTCATTCTGGCCCCACCCTACCCCCGGGGACCATCATTTAAACAAACTTGAATCTACACTATCTGAGGATGCTCCCACTCCAATTTGAGCTTTTCTGGCCTAATAGTTTTTGAGAAGAAGATTTTTAAAGATGTTCTCTATATATTTCTATGTAAAAATTCATCCTCCATTGTGGCCCCACCCTACCCCCGGGGACCATGATTTGAACAAACTTGAATCTACACTTCCTGAGGATGCTTCCACTCCAATTTGAGCTTTTCTGGCCTAATAGTTTTTGAGAAGAAGATTTTTAAAGACTTTCTCTATATATTCCTATGTTAAAATTCATCCCTCATTCTGGCCCCACCCTACCCCTGGGGACCATGATTTAAACAAACTTAAATCTACATTATCTGAGGATGCTTCCACTCCGATTTGAGCTTTCCTGACCTTATAGTTTTTAAGAAGAATGTTATTTGATTTTCTCAATATATTCCTATGTAAAAATGCATCCCCATTGTGGCCCCAACCTACCCCCGGGGACCATGATTTGAACAAACTTAAATCTACACTACCTGAGAATGCCTCCACACACGTTTAAGCTTTTCTTGCCAATTGGTTTTTGAGAAGATTTTTAAAGATTTTCTCTATACATTCTCATGTAAAAATCCATCCCTCTATTGTGGCCCCACCCTACCCCGGGGACCATGATTTGAAAAAATTTGAATCTACACTATCTGACAAGTTACAGCTTTTCTGGCCTAATAGTTGTTGAAAAGAAGATTTTTAAATATGTTCTCTATACATTCTTATTTAAAAATCCATCCCCCCATTGTGGCCCACCCCTACCCCCGGGGACCATGATTTGAACAAACTTTAATCTACACTACGAAAGGATGCTTCTATACAAGTTACAGCTTTTCTGACCTAATAGTTTTTGAGAAGATTTTTGAGAAATACCAACAAATTTGGAATAATTCTAAATCATCTCCCCTTTAAAGAGGGGGTGGCCCTTCATTTGAACAAACTTGAAACACCTTTGCTCAGTGATGCTTTGTGCCAAGTTTGGTTGAAATCTGCCCAGTGGTTCTGGAGAAGAAGATGAAAATGTGAAAAGTTTACAACAACGACAACGCCAACGACGACAGACAACGGACAAATTTTAATCAGAAAAGCTCACTTGAGCTTTCAGCTCAGGTGAGCTAATAAAAGCAAGATACAAAGAATTTTGGCGGTAATTCCCTTCCATAAAAAATCCCAGCTGATTTTTTGTAATGAAAGGCTCATTTACATTTCATGTCATATAAAACTGACAAATTGACATTGAATAAAGCTGTAACAGATGTTGTATTGAATTCTATGTTACAGCAGGACATGAGGGACTATGATAATAGTCATTGGGTGTGTCAACGAAAAGAGTTGCCACTGTGTGGCTGTTGCAAGAAGAAATCATGGGAACAATAAGCAGTTTAGTCTCAAATAAATTTATGAATGTTTGGTAATTTTGTGTAAAATTACTCTGTTAATTAGTTTTCTATTTTAATTTGAAGAATTAATCTTAGTAGATGTAGCATTTAGAAAATATTGATATTATTTAAGATGTAAAGCAAGCTAATATTTTAATGATTTTATAGAATTTTAAAAAAAAATTAGCGTCAGGCTTAAATCATTTAAGATATGCATTCAGAAAGATCATATGTTACAGGTTCTTGATGTGCTACAGAGACATTGTCTCATAATGGACCCGCTCCATAAGACTTAAAGTCTGAGGCTATATTCAAAACATTTAAAGTAAGTTTATCATGTTTATTGATATGAAAATGTCAACTATAAATAATAAAATGGAATGAATGAATAGTTAAATATTAAAAAGTACACGTTGTATGATATATTTATCTGATGAATATTAACTGTACATATTTCTATAATGTATATGAAGGCCTATCACAAAAATGCATTTTTTGTTCAATATAGAACCAAAGAGAGAGTAGTTGAAACTTTGACTGAATTTTGGACCTCTTTCTCAAAAACAATGGGCTATGTAAAGTGGGATTTAAGTTGTCCAACATATGTCCCCATACAGGAGGACTCCACATCCTGTGGGATTTTTTTTAAAGGTACACGAATAGGCCGGTAAAATTGGTCAATATTTGATAATTGTTTACTTGTACAATTCCCCCCTATCAAGTATGCGGGTCCTCTTTGAGAATGTAAATAATTTTGTACAATTCCCCCATCAAGTATGCCGGTACTCTTTGAGAATGTAAATAATTAATAGTGTTTTAATTTTCTTGAGCCCAGTTAAGCCCTTTTAAACAGTCAGCAACTCTACTTTTCATCACATTCATAATAAGTTCTATTTGATTAGTTTTTGTTAAGTAAATGTACTTTGAAATAACAAAAAAAATATACATCCTTATAATCTAATACCAGTTTTAGTATTTGATACTCATACATTCCATTAAGTATCCTATTAAAAGGATAATGGTTTACGTCCCTAACAATATACAAGTCTGTTGCTTTCTATAATGCTTAAATTTACTAAAGTTTAATTACATGCAGAGATTTTGGCATGTTTCTTTCTCCACTTTTTCCTTCCTTTATAAAAGTAACTTGTTTTCCTTTCTTTTGAATGACAACTCATATGTAGTATCTAGAGATATATGTAAGAGGTATTGACACCACAGCCCCATTGGAAGTTAATGATGAGAGACTAAATGTAGGAGTTGAAATTATCCAAGCACTACCCAAGTTTTTGCCAATTACAAAAGGAATAATTTGAACGAAATACAAAATCCTTAACTTTGAAAGTTGCTATTCAGACATTAACTTCCAAACATGAGAAAAATCATAATAGCGAGAGCAGCTCGCCGGCGAGCGAAGCGAGCTCGTAAGAACCAGTGCGCGCGGGAAAAAGAACGAGATAAACTTACAGATTCATCAAGAAAAAGTTTGTGTCTACGTCCCATAGTGCTCTCAGACATTGCATATTATTAACCAATAATTTGGAAAATGGGAAATTACACACCTACAAACAGGGACCGGAGCACGGATACAACGTACGGCAAAATAAACAAGTTTCAGTAAAACAATTATGAATCAGGAATAAAAAAAAAATTAAAAGTCAGATAACAACAAGGTACAAAAGACAAATAATACATATGTACTGTATTTACACTTTTGACTATATTAACCACATACTACATTTCACAGACTGATCAATGTTCTCCAAAAGTAAAGAACGGTTTTAGGGGGAGCAAGTCTATGTATTTTGTAGGAATTTTTTAAACCTTAGAAATATGACATAATTCTCTCTCTCTCTCTCTCTCAAAAAAAAAAAACAACAACAAAACAAAAACAAATTCCTTTGATGTTAAATGATATAACTGTCAAAATATCACAAAGTTGACAATGATGCAAGGTATGAGTGATAAAATGACAATAACAAACCATCAACCATCTCAAAAATCCAAAAAACGAAATACAAATTTTTGCTGCGCTTGCCACAACGGTAGCACCGTAAAACATATTATATGTTTTAAAACAGTTGAGGAATCTCCAATCAAAAGTTGTAGCAATTGATGCACATCTTAAAGAGGATTACAGGTTGTTAAATATATTGTTCCTGAGTAAAAACAATGGATAATGAGAACTTATCTTTAGAAATGTGGAAGCTGTCTGTACATGTATATGTCCATTTACACAATATGTATTTAATTTTAAAATGAATTCATTATTGAAAAATAAAAGAGTTATGAGTTTTAAAATGAAATGCTTAAAATATTTATATAATTCAATTAACTTATGATCTCCACCTGCCCATCTGGAAATGGCCCGCCCTGATGTATTTTATCTTCTTTTTGTGAAAAAAAAATTCGGAAAAAAATCGGGTTCGGGATACCAAAAATTCAAAACATTTAATTGCTGCTTGACATGTGTATTATCGTTTGATTTCAGTCATGTTTGTTATCATAAGGATGCAAATGTCTTCATGCATTAAAAGTTAAGTTAAAATAAAATGGAATTTAAATAATAGAAATTGAATTGTGTACTCATATTAGCATTAACAATTTTGAAAAATAACGCAGTTGTTATTGATAGAACATGGACGGTTAATGAGATAGCATCCATCATTTTCTATAATTGAAAAATACTAGAGAAATATGATTATATGACCATATTGGCCCCACCCAGAGCCTGAGCTCCTGACCCAGGGGCCATGAATTTCACAATTTTGGTAGAGTGCTTCATGGACATCAAATCCATGCATTTAGTTTTCAACAAATGTCTATGGGAGTAGAGAAGAAGATTTTCTAAGATTTAATACATTTTTACTATATGGTCATATTGGCCCCACCTAAGAGCCTGAACCCCTGACCCAGGGGCCATAAATTTCACAATTTTGGTAGAGGGCTTCATGGACATCATAACCATGTATTTAGTTTTAAACAAATATTTATAGGAGTAGAGAAGAAGATTTTCTAAGATTTAATACAGTTTTACTATGACCATATTGGCCCCACCCTAGAGCCTGAACCCCTAACCCAGGGGCCATGAATTTCACAATTTTGGTAGAGTGCTTCATGGACATCAAATCCATGCATTTAGTTTTCAACAAATGTCTATGGGAGTAGAGAAGAAGATTTTCTAAGATTTAATACATTTTTACTATATGGTCATATTGGCCCCACCTAAGAGCCTGAACCCCTGACCCAGGGGCCATAAATTTCACAATTTTGGTAGAGGGCTTCATGGACATCATAACCATGTATTTAGTTTTAAACAAATATTTATAGGAGTAGAGAAGAAGATTTTCTAAGATTTAATACAGTTTTACTATGACCATATTGGCCCCACCCTAGAGCCTGAACCCCTAACCCAGGGGCCATGAATTTCACAATTTTGGTAGAGGGCTTCATGGACATCATAACCATGCAATCAGTTTTTTCCCCACATGTGTGGGAGTAGAGAAGAAGATTTTTGAAAATTTGGCTGTTTTTTGCATATTTGGCCCCATCTGTGGCACCCCCCTGTGGGTGGTTGAGCCACAAATTTCACAATTTACATTCCTCTTACCCTAGAGATGCTTCACACCAAAAATGGGAACAATTGACCTTGTAGTTTTTAAAAAGAAGTTAAAAATGTTATAAATTGTTAACGCACGACGACGGACGAAAACAGATAGCAATAGGTAAATGTCAGTATTAAAGAATATATATAAAATATATATGGAAATTGGAATGTGACCTTACCTTCAGTAGTTGAAATAACTGCAGATAAACATACTGTAGATTAAGTTAAGCAAAATTATTTAATTTTAATTTTATTCTGTAGTCTGTCCAAAGATTTTTAAGCTACACACTTGGATGATTTAAAAAAAAATACACATACATGTTAAAGAAGTGCAATTGAAGTGCAATTGAAATAGGTGAAAGGGAAAATTTCCAAGATAACTTCATTCACACATCATTTTTTCTTCGTAAAAATTCGCAGGATATTTAAAATGGGGAATGTTGTCATCTTTTCTCCATTCGGAAGTGACTTGGAATACCTCGCACAGTAGAAACCTGACAAGCTAGAGGGGGCGTTTCAAAAAGGAAATCATTGGATTTTTTCATACTATTAAATGAATATCCTCTGAATCAATAGGTATTTATAAATTTCGAATAATGTAAGAAAAAAAAGCAAAAATATCTTGGGACAGACTATAGGTTCATTTAGATTCTGTGCTGTATTGTTGATAACTATAAAAAAAAATTCAGTTTCATAATACATACAAAGTACAACAAAGGAATATGGTACAACAAAGTAAAAAGAAAGGCTGCAAAATTGAAAATCCGGCATGTGCAAAAGTTTCCTGGATACAAAGTATGTATCAAATTGAATTAAATAAATAATCTTACCAACTTAATGTAAAAAATGAGTACCAACTTAAATATAAATCATGATACTCTTCATTGTAGGTGAATTACAAGTGCAGAATAAAATAAAGAAATGTAATCAATATTTAAATAATGAAATGCATGCAGTCCCCTTTTTAGCGACTGCATAAATGGTATACATATGTGTATCTGTAATATAAACTTTTAATATTGAAAATTTATTTTTCTTCAACAGCTTGCAGAAAACGAAAACTATAAATGCTACAGCCAAACTTAAAGGTATATGTGGCGTATTTTTAGTGAATAACAATAATAAGATCTGATTATTTGCTTCATTTCTTTACTTAAAGATAGGACTTTCACACAAATTACGCTTTATAAGTCAATCGCATAACAAAGATACAAGAAATCAAAAAAATATTTTTTTATTTTTTACCGGCACGGTAAAAAATACAAAAGATTTGAATAACCCCGCCTTAAATGTGTCACGTGACATCTTGGTCTATCAACAAGAATGGCGACGACGAGAATGATAGGTATACCGTAAGTTTGACAGATTTGGCAATGAAAGAAAAAAGAGACAGACTGACAAGGATAGGAACAAAGGGAAGATTGTCATCGGAGACCATGTAGATTGATGGATCAGGAATTAAAGTCGAATTAAACTTAAGTTTCCATGATGAAGTTGTAGGGGTTTTGCTAGTCAGGTTCGTGCTCCATGTGCTCTCATTATAAGTTTTAGACTACAAGTGGATTTTCGTTTAGAGGAATTTTTGAATAAAGAATAAATAAACACTCTCAGTACATGTACATGCATCCCTCATGGAAAGGGGTATTTACTCCGTTTACCGTGTCGATGATGCTAAATTCGTGCTTCGTCTTTATTACACTTAGTAAACAATTTATATCGTTCTACATTAATGAATATCGGAATAGTAATGCTTTGAGTATCATCTGATATAAGAATTATTTAATTTAAGACTAAAAACCTGATTGTAATTTGTAAACAAACTCTTCTTTCATCGTGTTTTTAATGCTAAGTTTTCCCGCACTCATGTGCAGTGGCGTTATAAATGGCGGATTACATTAATATTCCTCAGACGTGTAGCAAAGTTTAGAGACAAATAACTAAAGACAGAACATGTTTTATGGGCCTAGAGTTTGTGAAACGTCTAATTATAAGAAGTATGATGTATATTTTTACTCAAACTCAAGTCAAAAATTTTACTCCAAATATGCCACATATACCTTTAAGGAGGAATTGAAAAACAAGAATCAGGATGATGTTGTGTATGAAAACATTTCCGGAAAAGGATGATCATTGCAACCATTTAAAAGGAGCGGGTTTTATGTATCATTTCCGGAAAATGATGATCATTGCAACCATCTAAAAGGAGAGGTATATAATTACAGGTATATAAAAAATAAATTTTAGGGGTGGTAGGGAAAACCTTTTGATATTAATGTGGATTAAAGAACATTAATATAATCAAAATACTCTCGTTAGTTAAGTACTTTCAAATTAGACCAAAAAGTTTGTTTTAAAGGATGACAGCACTGAACGCAATTTTTAGGGTCCTTTTTTGGTCATCATTGTTACGTTTATTCAATTTTTCAAGTCATTTTTTTATCGTTTGGTCACTTTCAAATAGAAATTTATAGCATAATGGTTTTAAACCCTGGTCCTTTTGTTTAGCTTGGATACTACCAAGGATGTAAAAACAAAAATCTGATGTAATTTAAAAATGGCTTTGTACTTTATGGAGAATATAGGTAAAGTTAGATTTGTTATATTTATGAATTTGGTTTTTTTAAATGTATTTTTCTATGGTTGCTAGGATATTGTTAAATGAATGAATATGACATACCATACATTTTTGCAAAACTGCCTGAAAAGCCAGGAAAGGCGAAAACGTTTGCAGTGAATATGTTGGAATTATGACTCATTATGAATTTTGTTAGTCATGCCTCCTCTACACTACAGCCAATGGATAGAGGACTAACTGACTAAAAAAAGAAGGTTGTTATGAAGCGTGGTGTGACGAGTACTTTAAAAATGAAGTTGTTGTTTGAGGTCTACCTAATGGAGTTCATTTTTAAAGATAACCCTTTGCCACCCAAGTATAACAAATAGAGATTTTGGCCTTCATTAAAAGACATATACAACCATATGGGAAGTCAGTTGTTGTTATGCAACAGAAAAACTAATGGAATATATATAGCAATTGAATTATTTGCTTAATATTTTTATCATAATGGATCTTATTATTTTGATTATAGCAAATAATTCAGGAAATGGTTACAAAAGAGAACTCGATTAATCAAGATGACAATTTTTATACAAGAATGAAGAGTCAGGTAGGATCAATTTATGAATTCACTCCGGTGACTCATTGCAATTGGTCTTATTTTGTCTGTCGTCTTGCAAAAATTGCTTCGTCAACACAAGGCCAATTGTTACCAGTTGATATCTAGTAAGGAATCTGAATAGTGAAATTCTTGGCTTTACTTCCCTTTGTGCCGCGTAGGAGGGGCCAAATATGCTGAAAAGGTCAAATTTTCTAAAGTCTTCTCTACTTCTAAACATGTGGGGGGGGGGAGGTAAACTAAATGCAATGATTATGATATTCCTGGGGACTCTACAATGGTGGGCTTCAATATGGCCATATAGCAAAAATGTAACAAATCTTAGAAAATCTTCAATACTCCTAAACATATTTGAGATATAAACTAAATGGATTGTAATATAGGCCAAATAAAATCATTGTTTGTTTGCTTGGAATTGCCTCCTGCCTCATTGAAATACCACCCTCGCCCCCCGCGCTGATAAATTTTTAATTGCAAAAAAAAACTATTTTCATAAGGATACTTTTATTTTTTACCAAATTTTAAGTTGCTTAACTTCAAGTTTGAAAAAAAAATCTCCCCCTCCCTCCTCGGTCTAAAAACACCCAGGCGGCAATTCCAAACAAACATTTTTTTAAGGATGGCCTTGTGACAATGTCCATAAAGTCCTCTTCCTAAATTGTAAAATTAAATGTCACTGGGACAGAGGTTCAGGTCCTAAGTCTGGACCAGTATTACAACATAGTGAAACTGTATTGATTTTATTTTCTTCTGAACTATCACAGTCTTGGGAGATAAACTCGTGTATTGTTATTATGTTCATAATGTCCTAATGTTTAATTGTGAAATTCCAGAGTCAGTAATTGAAGAACCTGATAAGAGATTATTTGACCATTCGACGAACTGGTTGCAGGAACAAGTTTTTGTATGTTTATCAAACAAAGTGGCAACAGGAACTATTATGACGTTATGGAAATGAGATTTGCCTCTTGGACACCACATAAACGATATTCTTTGCCTAACAATGTCAACTATATGACTGTTGCTACATTTATTGTGGAGTCGGAAGAGAAGATACACCTTCTATACAAGAAGCTTTATCTATTTTAAAAACGTGAAATATTGCATGGAGGACAGTATATTTTAAGTGCGATTATGCCAATGAAGAAACTAATGCCACTGAAATTGTATTTCCAGGTATGTAAATATATTAATTACAAATCTAGTTCGAGATAACAGTTTAACTGTGTGTGTATATATATATATATATAAATTTTTATTCAAGTAATTATCAAGGAACCTCCATGCAAAATTTGGTGTTTGTCTCCACAAGTGAACTATCTTGCTGAAATTTTGATCTAAGCCGTTACACTTTAAGAATCAAGTAATAATCAACAAATGCAACGAAGCCTTCAACTGCCAACATATACACGCAGGGATAATAAGAATTTCCTAGGGCCTATCTTGGCTATTTGATTGTAGCACAAAAAACAAAATACAAAATCAACATATAATCAACTATCCGTAGACTGTGGGTTTAAGCAAACAATTCTATTTGCTACCAATGTGCTACACAACCACTATAAATTCACCAATACACGGTCTGTCGAAAGTCACTAAGACACAATCGAAGTCACTAACTCTATCAAGACACAAGTTACAAAAGCAGGGTTAAGAACTAAGTGGTCTAGCAATCGATTCTGTTGCTTTCCGAAACAGCTCAAATTCCTGTTCTGTAAAACTATAACCGAAGCGTTTCACCAGAAGACCGTTAGAGTCGTTCACCGGCAGAAGACTGACCAAGAATGATAGGGTTGCTGTATACCCAGCAAGTTATCACTGACTGGTCTAATCATGCATAATTTCTATTGTGTATACAGATTATTAATGATCGGTCAAAATAGAGGCATATGATTGGTTAAACACCTGATACATTTCAATCCGGAAGAAAAATAGTTACAATTTACTAAGATTTAATACATTTTCACTATATGGCTATATTGGCTCCGCCCTAGGGCCTAAACCCCTGTCTAAGGGTCTTGATTTTCACAATTTAGATAAAAGACTTCATGGATATCATAACCAAGCGTTTAATTTTAAGCAAATATATATATGAGAGTAGAGAAGATTTTCTAAGATTTAATACATTTTTACCATTTTGTCATATTGGCCCCACCCATATCCTAAACCCTGACCCAGGGGCCATTAATTTCACAATTTTTGTAGAGGGCTTCATATGGACATCATAACCATGCATTCAGTTTTTTCCTCACATGTGTAGAAGTAGTGATGACGAATATTGAGAATTTGGCTTTTTTCATATCTGGTTCCGCCTGTGGCGCACCGGGGGTGGTACAGCCATGAAATTCACAATTTAGATTCTTCTTACCATAAAGATGCTTCACACCAAAAGTGGTTTTCAAGAAGTTACAAATGTAAAATAGTTAACGCACGACGACGGACGAAAACAGATAATAGCAACTTGTGGAAGATGATTCAAGTTCGCGAGGAAATGAGGAAAAGGATGAGTTAATCATATCTCCAGAAAGGTCTATACCTTTTCGCTATCCTATTAATTTCTATGTATACAAAACATAAATACCGTGCTTCGCACCCCCGGGGTCTTAAAAAAGACACCTTACTTCCTGTTGCGATTTTGCACTTGAACACTCAGGTTTTGAAAAGCACTAACTACCACAATCTAATAAACACAATGCTAGGCCAGAAAATTGACAATAGATATTTAAGGACATGTGAACCTGAGATGAAAATAATTGAATTGTCGAAAATATTGTCTAAACAGACAGTAATAGTGTTCCTTGTGTTAATAAAGTTATTTTAAACATATGTATATGCGTTCGTTTCCATGGTAACGAACTTCAAACATAAGCATATTAAACAAGTTTAAATAGGAATAAAAATATCTGTGCAAGTCAAAAAAGTAATTAAAAACCACACTGTCAACTTTAAAGATAACATTTCCTTTGTAAATTATGAAAATATATTGGAAACATTTTATTTATCTGGATTTTTTTTTTCATTATCACTTCTAATAAATCCACAATCTTAGTTCGAATTTCCTCTGTTCAGCTAAAAAGTGACATTTTTTAGCCTAACCTATGATAGAAATAAGTCATAAAATAATATTTCTTATAATTACACCCAATTTTTTAAAACAATTATTTAAAGATATGACATATAGCAACAAAATAATGGTGAAAAAAACATATGTTAGTGGATTAGAAAAAAAGATATGAACGTCCAAATTTCCTCTGACCTATTTTAAAATAGCTGTATATAAACCTATTAATGTGAAATTTAAGTGGTAAAACTTTGCTGCGAATGGCTAATTTTTTACAAAACCTTATATTGTATGTCTACTGAAGTTTTTGTAAAGAAAAGAAATTAGAATTGTGTTCGAATATCATTAGTAATTAAGGTTTTAGTCCAAATTTCCTCTGTTCTAAATCTAAAAAAGTACACTTTGAGCATTAGAAAAGTTATATTAGCATAATTTTTTTTTATTTTACCAAAATAAAGGTATCAATATGAAGAAATGACTTAGTTTGTTTATAATATTGTATTTGAGATATACTGGTATGTCGAAGAATTTATTTAATGATTTTAGGGTGCCAACAACCCCAAAACAATGTTTTATAGGTGTATGCGACTCCACTTTCAATGCTTCATGAATAGTGCAAACAAAAGAGAAAAACTATGCTTATATTTTTCACATGAAGTTTATTTAAATTGCTTTAAAGATTAACTGAAACATCAGTCTGTCAAAATATACTTGATATAATTATAACAAAGCAAAATCTGCTTAGAATATCCTCTGGCTAATTAGAGTAATATTAAGATTATTTCAAAATATATGGTGTTGAAAAGTAGGAAGATCATACAAATTGTTTCCAAATTCACATAGAATTGCAGGTTAGAAGTCATGATGGTAATATAAATTACAATACCAGTAATTTCAATTACAATATTTGCACAGTACAAGATTTTTTCATTGACCATTTTAAAAAAAACCCAAAAAATTCTCAACTTTAAAATCATATGCCAATATGTCACTTCAGTAATTACAGTAACTGACTGTACACAAGATCTGACAGTAAATGCTATATCCAAATTATAATTATCAAGATACAGTCATGAACAACATTATGTTTACACACTGCTAGTAATTCTGTTATACATCAATGCAAGTTATGAAATCCAATTTGCAACATCATCACAGTTTTAATATTATATCAGCACAACTAATATTTGAATGCACATTCTGCATTCAATTTATGCAGCTGAAAAATATACATTTACATGTAAAAGGAGAATCTTCTATGATATCTGCAAACAATCTAAAAACTACATGTATGACAAAATTACATAATTTTAAGTTGCAGAATCTATACAATATATATGACAACTTTCTATATCCAAACTCTGATCTTTCAACCAATTAAGAAAATTAATCACAAATATCAATTCAATGCTTCAGTTATATAAAAATTAAAAGTAAAAAAATTCAAGGCAGCATCATTTCAATAAAATATCTCAACTGATTCATAATAATTCATAGTCAAACCACAATCTGTATGATTATGTGACCTCCTGACCCTTTAAAAAATTCACACAAAAAATTGTACCAGTATAAGTGCACTTTACTTCCTTCATATAAAAAAAAAGTATTTGCAAATACAAAAATGTGATAAACCTGATTACAGTATACATTTTACATGATTTTTAAAAACCACAACTATACTACTCTTCTAAAGAATGCATGTACTGAGATATGGATTGAATAATCCTCTTTGACTTGGTCACTCTCACTTTTGAGTTTTCACAAATTTCAGACAAGAGGTTTTCCAAACCCTGTTGGCCATCTCTTTTAAAGGCTAAAATGATATGGGAAAGAGACAATCCACTATTAGCTATTTTGGAGGCCATGCATTTTGAAATAGTCTTTGATTGAACCAAAGGAAGCAGTGAATCACAACGGGGCTTTGCATCCTTTCTGAACTTAAAAATCGACACAACAGACGACAATGAAAAAGAAAAGCTGGACTTGACAGTTATGCTGGGCTCTATCTTCTCTACAAGTCTAGATAAAGCAATAACATCTTGCAAGGAATCATGAGCATTGTATTGATTCTCAAAAACTGTTTCATACACTTTAGGTTGGGAGTAAGATGGCAAGTTAGGAAGACATTCTTTAAAAAGAGGAAGAGTATCAATTACACCAATTACTCCAGTTGACATGAAGCTTTCAAACAAGTTGTTATTTTCTATTGCTGAAAGTAATACTGGAATGTCAAAAGATTTACAGTTATGACCAACTAAAACCACTTTCTCAAACTTTGTCAAAAACATAAAAAGTTTCTGTAAAGCCGGTTGGATTCTGGAGTATTCAACTTCCCTGTTATTGTGGTACATTTTCCCGTTTTCAAACTGTATACCTGTAACTGTTGAAGCAGCAGGAGAAATTTTCTTTCCAGGCTTAATATAACAGTTGAAAATTTCTTCATTAGAGTCTACACTAACTGACAACTGTATGATATGGGAGTCACGACCTGAAATAGTTCAAAAATAAATTTGCATAACTGAGGAAGTGGATTAAATATTTCATTCTTTGAATTTGAAGCAATCATATATCATTGCAAGTGTCGAACCAAACATTCCTTGGACAAATTAATACATGTAATACAAATTAAACTAACAGCACTTATGACGCTTTTAGTTAAATATGGTTTGTGACCTAGGTTTTTTCATGGTCAGTAAATTTATGTAAGTTGAAAAATCATACCAGGATAACCGAATGCATGTATATTTATTAAATTTCCATCAAAGTTGAATATTTCATACCAAGTCCAGTTGTTTCAACATCAAAAAAGGCAAAATGACATTCATTCAGTTGCTCTATCTCAACAGGTTGGTATTCAGGTTGTAAAAGAGGTGCTGGTATCCTCTGAATATCTGTGGATAGGTGATCCACTAGGGAACATCCTGACTGGTATGAAGTCCCTTCTCTCACCTCTAAGCTTGCATTTCTTTTGTACCTGTTATGAACAGAATAATCTATTTAATATATGTGCATGCATCTTTCAGCATATCTTTTATTTCAAATAGTTTACCATAAAGAATGCTAACTTTGGAACTATAATGAAACTCAGTCATCAGATCATTAATATATAAGTCCTTAAAAACTCATTATTACTTCATCGATTTCTTTGCTAGTCTTTTTTTCTTGAACTTGTGGGAGTTGGCAACAGCTCTTTGCTTTATACGCTGGGAATCTCTAAGTTTGGCAAGGCGCTCGGTGAAGAAACCTGGTGAAAGCCCCAATGAACGATTCACCTACAAAATGAATATTTCATTTTCATTTTCTTTATACTAGCTCCTAATTGTTGCTTATAAACATATAGTATAGCAGTGGCAAATTTTGTCATGATATAGTTGCAGTATTCAATTGCAAAAACTCTAATATATGTATGATTTAAAACTTGAACTTACACTGACAAGGTACTTATGGCCACTGTTCTTTTGTGCGACACAAGCAGCAACTCTGTAGGAAAGGTTTCCTGAAGAACTGAAATGAACGTTCTTTGGAGCCTTAGCTGCCACCATGTGATTGAAACTTTCGTTTCCTTGTGTGCTTCCAAGAGATGAGAGCTTATTACTATGACCAGCATAAGCGGTAAAAACTTTCTCCAGAGATGACTGCAGATTTTGGTTGACAAGTGGTTTTCCATGAGGGAATGATTTATATTGGCAGTTTGGGTTACCAATAAATCTGCACCATCGAGATGAACAGCAATGATGGTCTCCGAATGGATGTTTTGAGAGTGCATCAAGATCAGATGAAATCTGTGAAGGATTCCCCTTTCCTTGAGCAATAATGTAGTCAAAACATCTCTGGAGATATTTGATAACTTTCACTGTTAGCATTGGGTGTTGTTTTTTTAGTGCATACAGAGAGTTTCCCAGCAGCTTACGTATGTGATTCTTGTCAGATATCTTCTCAATCTTCTCATTAACATTTGCACGTAAGCGTCCTATAGTGGTAGAATCTTCATCACCAACAACTGCATCAACTGTGAAACCCTTCTCCCCAACATCTTTGACCATCTGGGTGACCATGTCAGCCTCCATCGCTTTAGCACTTCCTTCCCAGTTTTGATAGCAGTCGTGAGGTTTAGGTGGCTCATTTCTTGAAGCTGCTGAAGAACAAACTCTACAATCTTTGGACCGCACAGCATAGTGTATTATCTGTCCTGTCTGTGTGCCTATCATAGAGCAGTGTCCTTAAAAATAAAATAAAAGTTATAAAAATATGTAAGACCCTAATTATGGACAATGAGTTGTATACTTATAATTTATCGATATAGGAAAGATATATATTATATCAAACATGTTTCTTAGTTTTCAAGGAGTTAAAATTGTTATTACACAATAGATGTTGAGCAATGCACGACTGACAAAAACCAAATTTAGCTCTATTTTGTAAAGATTTAGAACCATTTTAACAAGAGCTTGGACTTTGGGTAGTTAGTGTCAAACAGCATTATGACGTAGTCCTGTCTATTTCATCGTAGGCCACTCAGCCATTGCTCATTGAAATCAACAAGATTTGTCTGGCTTTCGGGCAAAGACTACGCAATCGTTGTATATTTCACTTGAAACCAGCGTCATTTTTAACTTGTTTTGAAGCAATAAATAGATAGTCACGTCGTACCGAAAGTCCAAGGCCTTGTTAAAATGGTTCTAATACTTGCCTGAGAGACTGTCATAGGATCTTCCACTCCCTCTTTTCTGCCAGCCTGCATCAACAGCAACTACAAATTTTCCATTTGTCCTAAAATAATAAATCAGGTTTATTAAGGAATGAATTTGATTTTGACGTATGTTATACGATATAACATAACTTGGGGCAGTTTACGCTTTATAAACCACGAAGCGTTAATTACTATAAGTAATACCCCCGTGAATATACAAAATAAGCAAAGTCAACAATTATTTCTTGGCATAAAGTATTAGAAATATTATGTCAAATGATTGATTTATTACTTGTGTGTCCCAATACATGATTACCAGGTTTCTGATCAAGGAAAAGTTATAAAGCATCAACATACTGTTCTACTGCTTTGACTTCATTTTGTAGGGCCTCATCTGTTGATTCCTTTGCCACCTTTTCCACTATCTTTCCTGTCTCTTTTAGTCTAGCATTTATAGTTTTGTAATAGACCGTTGGTATGTTCAGCTCTGAAAGTAAGCTATTCAGCTGCCTGACTGCAATTCCAGAGTGAACTAAACCTGTGAGAAAATGATAAGAAAATGGCATTAATATTCATTGAAAATGATTAAACATGCTCAGATCTTGAGAGGAAGGAGTCAATAGATTTAAACCCCGCCCCTAGTCCACCCCCCCCCCCCAACTGCACTCTTTGGAAATATACATTAGTTTTAATGTTCTCGAACCCTCATGGTGCATCTCTACAAGTCCCCACCCTTTTATTCCCAACAAATGCATTCTGGGAACATTTTTGGGTCTCGGCAAAGACATATACATATATTACATAACCCATTGACAATCTATAAATGTATAATGTAAGCAGAAATGAAACTGTAGTATGGGCTAGCTGTTTTGTATGATGCCCAGCCCCTGGATGTTTTAAGTGCTGTACCCCTAATGTACTGTAAACGTACTTCATTTGGCTGTGTATTCTATTTAGCGCTTTTGGCGGAATGCGGCTTTCGCTAAATCGAGTACATTGCTAAATGCCATGCATATATGTATAAGAGTAGTCACATTCAGGAATTCGCTAATTTAAATCCATGCCAACTTGTTCAAAAACTAATTTCCGCCAAGTATCGTACACGCCAAATGTAATACGTTTACAGTATATGTGTGTGTGTGACCTCATCAGTTTCTGTCTAGAAGAGTACTCTGTCTGTCAAAGTAACATTGTTTTGTGTTATAGGTTTATATCTTTCTTGTAATAAATGTCATTTAACAACAAAACCACAGGAAAGCTCCTAAGTCAATGAATATAATTTCTTGACAATGAAAATTCTATATACATATACTTATACATACACACACCTGTAGCTAGTTTTGTGTTCACATCCCATATTCGGTCATGTCTCTTTCCATATATATATATATAGATGTATAAAACCCTGACCAAAACATATTTGAAAGTGTTTGAGTCATGAGAAAATAAATGATATGGGAAGCAACTTACAAATTTTCTTAGTTATAAATGTGTAAACTGTGGAAAATAGTCATTTAAAATTTTACTCACTTTTAAAAGTGATCCCAGACCATAAGTCTGGATTTCCTTAGTGTGGTCTAAATTGAGGGGCAAGCCACACTTCCCACAGGCACTAAGTCCTTTTGCTAGCACATCTAGCTCTACTATTCGTCTCCCTACTCTCCAGTCTTTGCATTCCTTGGTATCAGCAGACTCAACTTCTTCCTCTCTTTCTACATGTGATAAATCTGGACCTATAAAATATTGTACAAATTTAATTATATGTATTTACCAGTAACTATGATTACAAATTACCTCAGGAATTTAAATCTATAGTTGTAATGCCTCTTTCAAAAGATCAATTAAATCAATTTAAAAGATCAATTAAATCAATTCTTTAATGAATGTGAAGTAATCATTTTGATTTGTCAAAAAAGCAATTTTTGAAATCACATATAAGTTTTTTAAAATGCACGTAGGTATAAAACTAAATTATCTTAATCCATATTCATTCTAGCCAACCATCATTAAACTAGCTGCCATAAAATGTATGGATGTTGAAGGGGGTTCAACCCCCTGGAAAATTCAAAATTAATAAATTCATAATCAATTTAAACAGTGTTGTACATGAAAATTAAAGTTATGTAATAGCTAGGTAATGAACAAAGAAGCTTGTACATTACCACAATTTAAGGCCAAAAGGTTTAAATAAATAAACTCAGTGCTATCATTCCTGCATACTTTAAGTATCTATGCTTACAGGTATCTAAATCATACCATACAAAAAAATGTTGATTTCAGTAATCTTTAAATTTTATAAATTGCAATCAATATCTACACAAGTGATGTTGCATATTCATCTGGTCTATGAAATGAGTCAATGATAATAATCATCTTTGCTCAATTCTTTTTTATTATTATCAGTGAAATAAATTCAATTTGATAATAATTAAAATTTAATATTAAAAAAAAATAATATTTCACATTTCATGCCTAAAACTTCAGCAAGTGTTGCTGTGTTTTATGATCATGTATACATACATGTGTGTTAAACATGGAGAAAATCTAATTGAATGTAGTCTGTATATGTTTTCTTTATTATCTCGGTTACGGGTAGTTATTGACTAATCGCTCTTACTTATAAATTGACATATACAAGCTGTATTTAAAATGCAGATGGAGTTTTACATAGTCAATTTAGCTGCAGAACTGTATTTCTACGGGAAATTTGCACGATTCGTCAGTTCGAATTTTCCGTAGAGCTGCAATTTTGGAGCTTCATGTCATTAATTGATTGTGGTAGGTTTGAAATGACTATTAATGCTTACTGGTGGCATGGTTCAAGGAATATGAATATCAGAATATGTACAAGTTTTAGTATTTGTTGTACTTCGTGTTTTCACTGATGTGCATGCATACTGTACACCTCAGCTGCACATACAATGTATCTCTGGTTTCCCGAGGAAGGCAGATCTTTGTCAAATTATACCTACCGTGCTGACTGCGAAAATAATCGTGATCAGGTGGTCTATTTTGTCTGGTCCAACGCAGATATTGTGCCGCTGCTACCTTAGAGTATCTGGTTGCATTACCTGCAGACTTAAAACCATGTTTACGATGTTTCGTCATCGTCTGCTGTCGTGAATCTTCTGTCAAAACATTATCGTAATTCGGAACGGCTATGTCGTTCATGAAATTATTCGATATTTATCGGATTTATAGTCTTAACATTTCGATTTATTAAAAAGTAGGCTTTATTTATACACATTTTAGTCAATTGGTATGTATATTGATAAAATTTTATGACGTTTGTAGCGCGACTTCCACGACCTATTTTCGGAAGCTCGAGTTGCGCAGTGGATTTGTTTTTGTCAGGTTCACATATCCTTAATTGGGTAGGGGATAGAACTGAATTAAAAATTTTATTAAAGTCCAAGAGCAGCAGGTGTCTTTATCCCATTCGGTTTTACACAGGCAGACTGGGGTAATAAGTGTTAGTCTAATAAAGTCTTGTTAAATTTGGGGGGGGTGCTATGTATCCCCGGCTATGGTGTTTATAAGAACTGGCAGGGTAGAGTACATGGTACAATGGGTTTGGTCATTGCCTGACGTCATGACGTCAGGCATATTTAAGGTTTAAAAGATACAACATCCGAAACAGTGCAGTCAACAATGGAAGCTAGCAATACCATTTTTCATTGAAAAAAGATTTATCAATGCATATAAATAATGTGACGACCTTCAAATTCGCAATTAACGAAAACGTTGTAATGGATGTAACAATTTAGCAATAGTGAGCAATTGTTTAAAGCAAACAGGAAATTCACTATCTCCTTCGCATCATACTTACCTGTTAGAGTTTACGATAGCTACTCATTCCGGAATTTGTTACCACCGCCGAGTCAAATTTTAAACACTCCCCAAACCTTAACAGCGCCCCCTACTACAGCGCATGCGCATCTTCATTCTCGGCGCCATTTTGACAAGACGTTACATCGAGAAGAAAGTTTTCAATTTTTATTCGGCATTTTTGTCTGGTCCCTTCATGATGGGGAAAGATAAAGATAAAGAAAAACATCTTTCTAAGGACTCTAGAGAAACGGGGGGAGCGAGTTCGCCACAGAAAGAGGCTAATGATAATAAAGTTCCCGGTAAGGAACATCAACCTCGTGGTTCTGGTAAGAACCAAACTTCTAAGAATCCTGGTAAGGATTCTCGCAACGATAAGACATCGTCATCTAGCCGACAATTTATCCCCCTCGTACCAGATTTTTCGGAACCGGTAAGCTCCGATATAATTCCGGAGATTAATTCTTCAACTGCCATGTCTAGACGAGAAGTCGATGCTATGTTCGACTCGAGGTTTTCAGCCTTCGAAAATAAAATTATTAATCTCTTATCCATCTCAAATACGCAGTCTTCGGCAGATACGAGCGCTGAACCCCCGTTAAACGTAATGGCGGAAGATGACGATGCATGCAGTTTTCTGGGTACTGAATCGCCAATTAAACATCGCTCATGGCAGAGTGAACGTACTAACACAAGCTCCAGAAACATTACACATATTCCAGACAATGTAAATGTCACAAACGAAACATCTTTGCATAGTAATGTCACTAATGTAGAAGAAGACGAAGAATTAGAATCGGTTCCTAAGTCATGGGACAACATGATTAATAATGTACAAAACATCCTCGACATTGAAGCTCAAAAGCCAAAAGAGGAAGTTTGGAAATCCTTTTTGTCTCAGTCCTTCTCTGGCCTTCCTACAAGTAAGAAAATGACTGATGGACCCAGTTTACCAGCTGATGGCATTATTGTTAATGCTTGGAAAGAGGTTGAGAAACCCCTGCCAAAGATAGCTTCTTTTAAAACGCGTCATCGATATCAATATAGGTGGCCAGATGAAGACTTTGACAAAATTGGCAAAAGCCCCGATATTGATGCTTCAGTCAACACTTACATTTACACAAACAAAGGTTTGAAAAATGAAAAGGGTCCTCGGGAATTGTTCTTCTCTGAACGTAAGGCAAACGCTGCCTTTGCAGCCATTGATCAAAGTTTAAGATTTCAACAGAGAGCAGTGTCTCATGCCTCACTGATTTTGTCTGCCCTGTCAAAGGGCTTAAAAGGTGAATCAGAAATTCCTGATGATATTCTGTCACAGTTATCGGGGGGACTAGCAAATGCTATAGTAGACATTGGTGATTTGTCTGTAAGAGCTTCAGCTCGCTGTGTTCTTGCCAGACGCAACATTCATATTGATGCTATGAATATCCCAGACTCATCTGCCAAAAATGAATTATTGAAAGTACCTCTAGAGGGGGACAAACTATTTTCTGGCAAAGTTCAGGAAATCACTCACAAATCTTCAGAGATGATCAGAGATGTGCGAGAGACATCCAAGGCTTATGGGATACAATCCAGTGGCCAGAAACGACCATTTCCTGATAAATCTGATGGCGGCAAAGCCTCTGATAGGAAATTCAAACGCTTAGACAAGCCAAGCAACTATGGATCAGGCGGGAGAGCTAGCGTTTTAAGCAGCTCATACAGAAACACTGAAAACAAGAAGCCTGATGCATACAGACGTTCAGGTTGGGATAACCAATCAAAATCAAACTTTCAGCCATCAAAGGAAAATATTAGATGCCCCCAGCCAGTCATGGAAGGTTCCAAAAGCCAGTTTAAAAGTTGGAGGAAGACTCCATTATTTCGTTACAAATTGGGAACAAATTTCAGACGACAGTTTTATACTCAGAGTTCTATCAGAAGGTTACAAAAGTAGAGTTTTTGAAAAAACCTCCTTCGTTTTCAGGAATAAGGCACACAGAAATTCCAAAGGACCCAGAAAAAAGAAACATTATCTTGGAGGAAGTAAAGTCTCTCCTAGAAAAATATGCAATAGAAATTGTAGAACCCTAAAACTCAGATGCAGGGTTTTATTCAACCATATTCATTGTACCAAAACAATTCGAGCAATTCTGAACTTAAGAAAATTAAACAAATTTATAAAGAATCAGCACTTCAAAATGGAAACTTTAAGATCAGTAATTCAGTCACTAAATACAGGGGACTGGGCCTTTTCTATAGATCTTTCAGATGCTTATCTGCATGTACCTATCCATTCAGAAAGCAGAAAATTCTTAAGATTTGCAGTAGAAGGAATAGTTTATCAGTACCGAGTACTTCCCTTCGGAATTTCTGTTGCGCCTCGCCTGTTCACAAAAATAGTGTCAATTTTGTTAAGCCACTTGCGTCAAAGGGGATTACATCCCCATGCTTATTTAGACGACTGGCTAATCAGAAATCAAAGTTATCAGCAACTAAGGGTAGAACAACAATATATAATAGAACAAACTCTGAAATTGGGGTTCTTGGTGAATTGGAAGAAGTCAAATCTTCATTTAACCCGGAAACTCGTTTTTCTGGGTGCCTTTATAGATTTGGAAAAAGGAATGATTTTTCCTACTTTAGAACGTTACCAAGCCTTGAGAGACTTGATTTATCTTATACAAACATCAGAAAAGATTCAAGTCAGAACATTCCTAAGGTTATTGGGAATAATGAATTCTTGCATAGATCTAGTACCTTGGGCAAGATTACACATGAGGCCCATTCAAATGCATCTCCTGTATTACTGGAAAGTAATGGAGAAGAATATTTACTTAGAAATACCAGTAACAGATCATGTAAAGTCACACCTAGACTGGTGGAAAATCAAAAACAACTTTTTCAAAGGGTTGCCTTTCAAGGAAAAACCAGTCTCTCAAACCTTGGTAACGGATGCTTTCATGACAGGTTGGGGAGCGCATCTAGGTCAGATGCAAGTGTCAGGTGTTTGGTCAAGGGATCTAGCCTTGCAGCATATAAATTACTTGGAAATGATGGCAGTTTTTCTTGCCATTCAACACTTTCAAAATATACTGAAGGACCAAAAAGTGTTGGTCAAGACAGACAACACCACTGTAATGACTTGCATCAACAAACAAGGGGGGACACATTCTCCATCCCTATGCATTCTGGTATGGAACATGTACCAGTGGGCCATCAACAACATTGCCTAACTGCTCAACATATAGCAGGAAAATCCAACATATTGGCAGATCTTCTGTCTCGAAAATCCAAAATACTTCAGCTGTTGCACAGACAATATTCAATATGTGGGAAAGACCACAAATAGACCTGTTTGCAACCCGATGGAATTGTCAGATTCAGACCTTCGTGTCTCCATTCCCAGACGAACTAGCACTATCAGTGGATGCTCTGAGTCTCAGTTGGCAGGGAATAGTGGGATATGCTTACCCCCCAGTAATCCTAATTCCAAAAATATTGCAGAAAATTCAGTCATCAAACTGCATAATAATACTGATAGCTCCTTTCTGGACAAGACAGCCATGGTTTCCAGATCTAGCTCAGTTATTAATAGACTACCCAGTGAAACTACCAATGCTACCAAACTTGATCAGTCAACAAAAAGGCAGGTTTCATCATCCAAACGTAGAAATGTTAAAGCTGACAGCATGGAAATTATTCGCGAACAGTACCTTAAGAAAGGGTTTTCTAGATCAGTGTCAAAAAGAGCAGCATCTTGTAGACGAAGCAGTACTAACAAAACGTACAATAACAGACTCAGACTATATTTTGATTGGGCCAAAGAGCAACATATTGATCCCTTGCAAGCATCTGAACCTCAGATAGCTGATTTTCTTGAGTTCCTCTTTACAGTAAAAAATTTGCAGGCTAGAACTATTGCAGGTTATAAGTCTGCAATAGCTGCTGTTCATCCTGGTTGGGATGGTGATGGTGTTGGTCAGACAAAAAGTTTAGAGAAACTGTTAAGAGCATATTTCCTTGCTCGTCCTCCAAAGAGGAGACTTTGAACCTTTAGGTCAGGTAGATCTGAAGTTTTTGACTTTTAAAACATTATTTTTAGTGGCTGCAGCTTCAGGTAGAAGAGTCAGCTGTTTACATGCTCTTGTTGTTGATGAAGGACATATCAGATGGAACAGAGGTAGTGTTTCTATTATTCCTTCTCCTGAATTCTTAGCTAAGAATGATTCCTTAAATTACATGACAAACAAGATTACACTGCCAAAAATGTCAACTTTTTCTTCAATTAGAGAAGATGACTTACTTTGTCCAGTACGTGCTTTGAAAACGTACATTAAGATGACAAGGCACTTGAGAGCCGGGTCAAATAAATTATTTATGTTATAAGAAAAACCAGCACAATCCAGCTTCTAAAGATTCAATTTCTAAATGGATTGTGTTAATACTATAAAGATAGCTTACACAGATAAAAGTTTAGAGGGAGTTAGAGCACATGATGTAAGAAGTTTCTCATCATCTTGGGCACTGTTTCAAGGAATACCCATCCAAGACATCATGGAAGCTGCATCTTGGAAATCAGAGAATACTTTTACATCCTTCTACATGAGAGATATGTGTAGAAAAGCTTCCTTTGGAAGAGTTGTGATGGCAGCTGCTCACTCAGAATAACCTTCAGAGGTAAGTTGTTCTTATCTTTATTTCAATTTTTAAGATTTTCATTTTTTGGTGAGACACTTAGTAAGTACACCCACCTCCATTTAGCTTCAAAATCTGTAGCTATCGTAAACTCTAACAGGTAAGTATGATGCGAAGGAGATTATAAATTTCCTTTGAGATAATTATCTCCGAGCATCATACTTACCTGTAAGACTCCCTCCCAACCTCCCCACTTATATCAGACAGAAAGCAGCTCGAATGAAGATGAGCATGCGCTGTAGTAGGGGGCGCTGTTAAGGTTTGGGGAGTGTTTAAAATTTGACTCGGCGGTGGTAACAAATTCCGGAATGAGTAGCTATCGTAAACTCTAACAGGTAAGTATGATGCTCGGAGATAATTATCTCAAAGGAAATTTATAGTGCACGTGTGTAAGTCTGGCTGACTATATTTAGTTAGGATGAAACTTCAATTGCGCTTGCGTAAATTGGAGTTCTGGGAAGAAATTAGACAGTTCGTGTTAAAAATATTCGAAGACGTTATGAAACTGGTCAGTTTCTAGGTCAAACTGCGCATCTTCCATTGGAAATCGTTTGCAGCCACAGTCCGGAGTCCGCGTATATCTTCCCAACTCACTTAGTTGGATTGAAAGTAAATATGTTGAAAGTAGTTTGCCACCAAACCATGAAAATCAGAGAGCTAAATTACAACTTGAAGTATTAAGTAGGTGTACAGTCATACATCACATGTACACCGCTACATGCTTATCTCGTCACCTATATCATGCGCGGATCTAGAGGGGGGGTCGGGGGGGTCCCGACCCCCCCTGGAAAATGAAAATTTATTAAATTTACATAGTAAAATTATCGCAAATATGCCTCGGACCCCCCCCTGGAAAACACAATTACCCTTCGGACCCCCCCTGGAAAAATTTTCTGGATCCGCGCATGTATATGTACAACCATAAAAATAAGGCTGCAAACTAAATGTGCACCCGCATATTATTATTGTTCTGGAAACTATTTACCTAGTTAGGTCACCTGAGTAAACTCAGGTGACCTATTGCTATCTGTTTTCGTCCGTCGTCGTGCGTCGTGCGTTAACAATTTACATTTTTAACTTCTTAAAAACTACAAGGCCAATTAATCCCATTTTTGGTGTGAAGCATCTTTATGGTAAGAGGAATGTAAATTGTGAAATTGGTGGCTCTACCACCACCAGGGTGCCACAGGTGGGGCCAAATATGCAAAAAACAGCCAAATTTTCAAAAATCTTCTTCTCTACTCCCACACATGTGAGGAAAAAACTGATTGCATGGTTATGATGTCCATGAAGCCCTCTACCAAAATTGTGAAATTCATGGCCCCTGGGTCAGGGGTTCAGGCTCTAGGGTGGGGCCAATATGGCCATATAGTAAAAAATGTATTAAATCTTAGAAAATCTTCTTATCTACTTTCATAAATATTTGTTAAAAACTAAATGCATGGTTATGATGTCCATGAGGCTCTCTACCAAAATTGTGAAATTCATGGCCCCTGGGTCTGGGGTTCAGGCTCTAGGGTGGGGCCAATATGGCCATATAGTAAACATATATTAAATCTTAGAAAATCTTCTTCTCTACTCCCATAGATATTTGTTAAAAACTAAATGCATGGATATGATGTCCATGAAGCCCTCTACCAAAATTGTGAAATTCATGGCCCCTTGGTCAGGGGTTCAGGCTCTAGGGTGGGGCTAATATGGTCATATAGTAAAAATGTATTAAATCTTAGAAAATCTTCTTCTATACTCCCATATATAATTGTTAAAAACTAAATGCATAGTTATGATGTCCATGAAGCCCTCTACCAAAATTGTGAAATTTATGGTCTCAGGGTCAGGGGTTCAGGCTCTAGGGTGGGGCCAATATGGCCATATAGTAAAAATGTATTAAATCTTAGAAAATCTTCTTCTCTACTCCCATAGATATTTGTGAAAAACAAAAGGCCTGGCTTCGGGGCCACCAACGCTGAGATTTTCTCAAATTTGAGATTTCTCAGAAAATTTGAGTTCTCACCAAACCGTGTCACCAAATAAAGTTTTTCTCAAACTCAGACTTGTCTTTGAGTTTTTTCTCAAATCTGAGATTTTTCTCAAACGTGCGTGCCACCAATGTTTTTTCTGACTCAAATTAGAAAAAAAATTGAGATTTCTCAGAAGATCCTGAGATTGGTATAGAGCAACCTCAAATAAAATCTTACGTGAATTTACTTATCCAAAATGGCTGTCAGACGACGTCTGCAACGTCAACGTCGCCGTCGAAATAGAGTTCCTAGACGTATTAACGATCGTTCGAATCCCCTAGAGACCCTCAATGAAGCTGAGGTATTCGAAAGGTACCGATTTGTTCCCGAAACTATTATGTTCCTTGTCAGTTTTATGCAAGATCAGTTAATATACCACAGCCATCGTAACAACCCTCTTACCCCTCTGTATCAAGTTTTAGTAGCGCTACGCTATTTTGCTACGGGGTCATTTTACATCACCATTGGGGACACGCTGTCAGTATCAAAAAGTACTGCAGGGAGAGCCGTACGTCGGGTGACCGACCTTCTCTGTCATCATGTCAAGGAATTTATTCGGCTGCCTGGCAGAGATGAGATTTCTAGCATCAAAAACAACTTCCATAAACTTGCAGGTAAATAGAGCGTCTGCATTTTGTTGACCTTCACCCAATAAATAAAGAATCCTGAACCCGATCACACATAGACCTACATTATTGCAAATGTTTCACCGGTATATAACGGTACTTATTTAGTTACAGTATACATTATAGTATTACACTGCTCATACAAAAAAAATATTCAATAAAAATCTTTACATACAACAGCATTGCATTATGCATGGCTGAAGCAAATAAAGGTTACATCAATGCAGCGCGGATCTAGAGTTTTATCTACATTAATATCGAAAGGTGCCCCATACCACCTTAAATTCACAACATGAAGTGCACCATAAATAAGCCTCTGACCCCCATGACAAACAAGTTTATCCCTATGACCCCAATGGGAAAAATTAATGGATCCGCGCAAGTAGTATTATGATCTTGACAAGAACAATAGTGGTGGATCAAATGACTTGTGAAAATTTGCCGTATTCCATTTCATTTGTTTCATAAATATTCAGTGTTATTTAATTTTTAATTAAGTCAAATGTTTCTTAATTAAAATTATCGGTATCACAAGGGCAGATAAAAAGATCTAAAGAAAGTACAAAAATGAGGACCCCCCCCCCCCCCCCACCCCAAATCTTAAAATAACACGTGCTGTTCATGCAATTTAATAATTTCATCACAGGATTCCCGGGTGTTATTGGTTGTGTGGATGGAACAATGATAAAAATTGTATCCCCGTCAGAAAATGAAGCAGATTATTTATGCCGTAAAGGTTTTTATGCGCTCAATGTACAGGTAAATAAACAATTAAAATTTTGAAAGATAATACATTTGTTGTTCCATGTATTTTTTAAAAACTATTTAAACAGCAAGTCAAATTTAAAATTTTTTTTTAATTTTCCCATGTTTTAGATATACCCTTCTAAAAATATATAAAAACATTTTCAGATGACATGTGATCCTCAGTTTAAAGTGTTGGATGTCGTTGCGAAGTGGCCTGGAAGTGTGCACGATGCTCGGATTTTCAGGGAATCCAACTTATGCACACTTATGGAAGAAGGCATGTAAAAATTCTGTAACAAAGATGTCTGGTATTTTTTAATTCTTGATACACTGTGTGTCAGATATTTCACGAAGTACAAGCTGAAATTTCAATAATTATTTTAAATATATTGATATACAGGGCATCTATCGGGCTTTCTATTAGGAGATTCCGGATACGGCCTGAAACCATTTCTGTTGACCCCGTATATGGCGGAAGATGCCCCTGGAAACAGACGCTATAATGCAGCACATTGTAGAACAAGGTTATAATGGTTTTCTGCCTCAAAACCAAAGAGGTAGAGAAACATAAACTTTGTAAAAAAAATTGAAATCTTACAAAAATCAATTTCAGACACACCTGTCATTTTTTAAAATCAGCCACAATGCTTGCGTTTGTAATTAAATTATTGCTACCTCTATAAGGCACATACGTGTAGTATTACACGTGCAATCATGTATAGTGGAATATGATAGTAAACCATTATTGCATTTCTCTTTAAAAATCTTATTTATTGCTGCATGTAAGTTCTTCAATAACATTTCAGAGTCACGATTGAGCAAACATTTGGCATTTTGAAAAAGAGGTTTCATGCCCTCCACTGTGGCCTTCAGACCAAGCCAGAAAGAGCGTGCAAAATAGTGACGGCATGTGCTATTCTCCACAATATAGGGATTCAACGGAGGGACATTCTAAAAGACACAGACTTGAATGCAGTTGATGTAGCCGTGGACGTCCACGTTAGGGTTCCAGAAGACGCTGTAGGACGCACCGTGAGGGACCATGTGAGAGACACATACTTCTTATGAGTACGTTTCTATGCAAAGTCAACATCTTAGAATTTCAATTATAAAATTACAGTTTACAATTTACTACTTTATGTACCGGTACCTTATGCATATTACTAATATGGTGAATTGATTAATGAATGACCTGGGTATTTCACTGACTACAAATAAATACAACAATCGAAGCTAAAATAATCATTAATGATAATATTTAATAGAGTTGCAAACAATCAGATAAAGCAACTTACGTATATACATATAGTCATGTATATCCGCCATTTAACCAAAGACATGTACATGTTAACTTCTTTTACAAACATTAAACAAGCATTACAATGCATCATCTCAACTTGCTCAAATAATATCTTTTTAAAATTTTTAAAGAAGAAACAATTATTCTCTCATTACAACTTCATATAATTCTTACTAGTTTTACAAACTACAGTGAATAAATCATACTAGTATAAACTTGAATACTTGTACACCAACTGTATTGCTAAAAGTGCAATGTATCACAATCGTATCAAATAACATTCTTAAGTGAATATTGACTTAAAATGCACACATCATTAAGAACAAAAATGGCTCATTCTCAAAGAGGAAGCTTATCACCCAAAGCTAAGAGTGGCATAATATATTTTAAATAGTAAATGTAAATATTAATAAGAGGCCCAGGGGCCACATTGCTCACCTGTGCAATATAAATAGCTATTACTTTGATCAAGTCAGCTTTATGGGA
The DNA here is from genome assembly GCA_020458035.1 of Magallana ariakensis. NCBI lineage: Eukaryota > Metazoa > Mollusca > Bivalvia > Ostreida > Ostreidae > Magallana > Magallana ariakensis. The sequence continues at coordinate 31,330,489 of CM035812.1, forward strand.
TCAAATACAAAATACTCGTATAATTTACATGGGTAGGTCTTGTTAACAAAGATGATCAAATTTTTCTTCACATATTCCTATGTTAAACATAAAGCCCCTTTCATTGTTTCATTTATCAGAAGAAGATATTATAACATTTTTTCTTCTATCCTATAAAAAAATTCAAAACTGAAAGGTGGCCCTCCCTGCCCCCTGTGATCATAAATAGAACAAATATGGATCTGCACAAACTGAGGATGCTTTAACACAAGTTACAGTTTTTCTGGCAAAATGGTTTGGGAGAAAATTTAAACATGGGTAATCACAGATTACAAAGCTCACCGAGCATAGGTATCACCTTTAGAAGGCATCACCTTTATGAGACCACCTTAATCATATTATGTGAAAATCATAGTTAACGTTCTTGGATACTGTTTTGACACAATATCATATGTTAAAAGCTGGTATCAATACAATAATATAAAATACGATATTGAATCCTTTGATACTTACAATATATATCATATAATACAAAATAATACTGTAATAATTTAATTTTGGTTGTAATGCGCTTTCTGATTGGCTAAAAAATTATTTTATATCGTATAAAGAATGTTGCTACGTCATAGTAAGACTAACGTCAAAAAACGTATCAATCCGCCTGACGTTACGTTTGAATTTTGTACAATTTGATGTCATTTTAGGGGTCAAATGACCGTTTTTATCTACAGTTAATAGAAAAAAATTAAATTATAAGCAATGAATTCAAATATTTATTAGTTTTATACGATATAAAATGGTTTGGAACAGCTTACGCTTTTTTATAAAAGCGTAAACTGCCCCAAACCATTTTATATCGTATAAAACTAATAAATATTGAATTCATTCCTTAAATAAATGATGATGCAATATGATAATGTAACATATTATATGACATTGTATCATGTTATACATTATTGTATTTGATCACATAATACAAAATCATATTATATATGATACAGCATTCAAGCCTGTCGGGTGCATTAGTATCATAACACGCACCAGAGGGACTTCGTCTCGGTGAGCTAAAAACCCAATAATTCTTTATCAACTCCCTCTGAAAGAGGACGTATAACTTTCTATTTTAAGAAACTGCAGTCACCTTCATATTTAAAATGCTTTGTTCATAGTTTGGGTAAAATTGACCTTGAGATCTAAAGATGAAATTGTGAAAAAATTACAACATGAACAATGACAACAACCACAAAAGACAAATTATTTATCAGAAAAGCTCAAAGTTATATTTTCAGTTCATTATGAAAAACTCTTAAAAAATGAAAAGTGGATATGTGATTAATAATTAGTGAAAATGTCATTATATGGCACCAGAAATGTGCTAATATATCAGCTCTTACCTATCGTAAATTTCTATGGCAAAAATTTCAACATTCATTGCTCCTCAACATTTGAGCTACTACCTCTGGATTATTATTACATAAAATTTGGAATTTTAGGTCATAATAAGATTTCTTGGCCACAATGAGCTGTCTCTCGTCTTTCAGTTTCTCTATTTCTTTCTGAAGTTTATCATTCTCTAATGATAGGTTCCTTTCCTCTAGCTCTTGGCTGGTAAGCTTCCTCTTTCTCTTACCAGAATCTATATTATAAAAACAACAACAAAATAAAACAAACAGCCCATGGGCCAAATTTCTCATCTGAGCAATAATAACCATAACAAGATATCTGTGAGCTAATGCTCACTAGTGATACCCCCGCTCTAATGTGAATATGCAAAATTAGCAAAGTAGACATTTAACAGGAAGTTCACGTCCGATTGGTACAAAAATATATCCCACAATATGGCTGGCCTAAATAAATAGTTTGTATAAAATTTCAAGCATCTGTGATAAATAGTTGCTGGGAAATCTTGGACGAAATTTTTTTTTAAAATTTAGGCTAAAAAAAAAGAAGTCATCATTCAACAGGAAGTTGACGTCTGATTGATACAAAAATACATCCCATGATATGGCATGCCTAAACAAATAGTGTGTTAAAATCTCAAGCATCTGCTATAAATAGTTGCTGAGAAATCTTTGACGAAAATTTGTGTTACGGACAGAAGGACAGACAGACCGACGCACAAGGGTAAAACAGTATATTATATCATACAATATCATATTATACTATATTGTATTATATGATACAATATCATATTATACAATATCATATAATACATTTTCATGTGATATAATAATATATTATATAAGCCAATATCATATTATACAATATCATATCATATGATACAATAGTATATGTTGCAATATCATATGAAACAATATGATATGTGATAAAATAGTATATAATACAATATCATATTATACAATATTGTATCATAATATACAATACTATACAAAACAATATCATGATACAATATCATATCATAATGTACAAAAAAAATGATACAATATCATATCGTTTCATATAACTGTTTACAATATAATATATGATATAATACTGTATCAAATAAAACAATAGTGTATCATATCATACAATACTATATCATAGGAATCACATTATATCATTTAACAACAAACACATCTATCAAGCAGGTTTGATTGAGGTAGGAGATTTTTTTAGCATCCTTGATAATGGAGATCAGGCTCTGCATCTGAAGCTACCTCTGCGGTTCATTAATATTTAGTTAAATCAACTATCCAAGCTATTTCCTATAAAATATGTGACCTATTCCAAAAAAACAAATCTCATCCAGCATCCAAAACCTATGGCTCAGATTCAGCATTCAAGCCTGCCAGGTGTATCAGTATCATAAGACGTTCATGATTTGAATAAACTTGAATCACGCACACTACCTATATATTGTTTGCAGGGGTATAATTATAAGATGTAATTTCTGGAAGACATTGCTCTATTTTCACAGCTTGGACACTGATGAAGAAATAAATATCAATGTTGGAATGATCACATGGATATGGACTTGGTTTACACGTGATCAAAACATGTGAAGCCAGAAGGGCTTCTCAGAGAATTTGATCATCTAAGAATGAATCTACCAACTAAGTTCAATGCCCTGTGTACTTTCTATAGTTGTTTCTATCAAAATATAATTTAAGAATTTATTTACCTTGTACATCCTTCTTCTTTGCAGGCACATCTGAAGATGCTGAAGAAGAGGTGGAAGGCTGAGTTTCCACTGGATCTTAAATAAAAATTGTCGGAGATTTTTAATATGCTTGTTCCTATTTTTTTACAACATTTTGGACATGAAACTTCACATACAAATAAGTGTTGGGGTTTGATATACCAGTATATACATGTACTTAACTTTCTTATAAATTCAACAATTGATTCATTTTCTTTATATCATATACAAAGAAGTGGATCAGTGCCATGAAATCGTCTCTGGTTTACATTGTGATAGAAACACCACACTGTTATTTTTAATCTCTGCCCTTCAGGCTATACACGTTAACATAAACTCTCAGAAGGGCTTCTCAGAAGATTTGATCACTTACTAACCAAGTTCAAATCCCAGTGAACTTTTTAACATTGCTGTTTATTACTTATATTTACATTTCAAAAATGCAAATTGTTCAGAACTGTTAAAATTACTGAGATTTTATGTTAACAATAATCCAAGCCTGTGCTAAGACATTTTGACATCATGAAAAAGTTCATACAAAATTGAATGTTTTGCTATTCTATAGGTTCATATAAGGAAACATTTGCAAAAGTAAATATTTCAATATACAACACAATATAGTTACCCGCTGTATCTATTCCTCCACATATTCCTTCGAGGGAAGGCCTTCCTTCCAGTTGTTCCAAAATGGAAAGCTCAACTGGTGTGGGGCTTGGTGGCTTGGGACCCCCTCCTGTCTTAGGGCGTTTTGACTCCGATAACTTTCCTTTGGCTACAATTGATCATCATTCCTTGTTAGTGAAATTTATAGATAAGAAGATTATTCAACAATAATCATCATTATGGAAACCAAATATATCACCTAATTTGATTGGCTAAACATTTCATAATATATATCATATAACATAACTTGCCTAGTAACGTCATGATATGACATGCATGCCAAACGTTATAATCTGCTTGACAAAGTTGACGTTACATTTAAATTTAACACAAATGGTCATTTTAACAAACAATATGCCTCATTTTCTGATTTCAGTTGTTTGAAAATTAAATTATTAGGAATGAATTTAATTTCTACCTATGATGTAAATTCATGGGGAAGCGCTCATACCCACAGATACCACAAAAATTAAGCCATTATAACAAATTCTAATGATTCCACAGTATATATGAATCAGTTATACTACATGTACCTACCCCTCTGCTTCAAGTTACTGTACTGCTTGGCAGCCTCCCCACTTGTCCTCAATATTCCCGAACCACTGCTCCTAAAATGGTGTTTATTGTCATGCTTGATTTGGGATAAATGATCTGTGTACATTTCACATCATTATACAATTTATAATACATTACGAATGAACTGTCTTGACAATGAAAAGTTTCAATAATTATGCCCCTAATTAAGAAGAAATTTTTATAGTAAATAACATTTTTTTCATTGTGTACTGTACTTTGAAATGTTCTTCTTCATAAATGATATTCAAATTACTAATGAGCAATGTACAAAATCAAGACAAGATATACATGTATAACAAAAACTGTTTGGCTTGCACTTATAGATTTAAGATGATTATGGGCCTGCTTCTTTTACTGGTAATCACATTTGATTTATAGAGCAGTGTACCGTATTGTACCAAGTTCAAATTAAGCCATTAAACAATTAATTTATCACTCAAAAGGCCTATAAAAACAAAACTTATCGCATTTTTTTTTTTGTTGAAGACTGGTTTTGCATCTGGGGAAAAACCATCCAACTCTGTGAACCCGCATGGAAGTATCAGTCGTCATGTTTATTCTATATTTATCGGTCAAAACCATGTGACACTTTGGGAATTCCCTAAAATAAAAACAACAATTTCAACTGGTGAAGATAAACATACCCGTTCACTGCCTGTGCAACCTCTCTCCAGGCGACGTCTTTCGCAATCTTCCCACCCCCAGCACCCTTAAACTTCCCAAACAATACACCCTCCCTCAAATGCACTTCTTCCACCAAAATTTTCTTTTCTAACTCGGTCCAGTTAGGTTTTTTAATTTTTAAACTGGCGTCTGAGACGCTCTCTGAACACTCGCTCGCCATTTCTGAACGTAATGAATAATATTTACATGCAGACGACTATCACATGTGACGTCAGTTATAATTTACACATGTAATTTACATAAATAACGCGATAAACCAGAAAATGAAAGTAGAGTTGACTTACCCGATCGACGCCATTTTTCCTGAAAGGCCGCTTGCGGTAACGAAAATAAGCTGAGATTTTTCCGTAAAACTCAACTCTCGTGAGGCGACTCTGAGAGAGTTTGGTGGCACACCGTTTTAGCAGAATCTCACCAGAGTCAGAAATTTGAGATATGAGGCTGAGATTTGAGCTGAGATTTTTACATGTTGGTGGCCCCGAGGCCTGGATATGATGTACATGAAGTCTGCTACCTAAATTATGAAATTTATGACCCCTGGGACAGGTGTTTAGGCACTAGGGTGTGGCCAATATGGCACAGGAAGGGCCCAAATATCTTGAAAACGGTTAAAATCTCCACCCCTAAACCATATACATGTATATTCTTGTTCTTGTGGTAAGGGCCATCAAATGGTATGTAGGCCATGGGCCTCAGGGGTGGTTCCTGACCCCCCTCAAACAGGAAGAGCCCAAATATCTTGAAAACGGTTAAAGAACCCCACCCCTAAACCATATATATTCTTGTTCCTTGTGTCAAGGGGTATCATATGGTATGCAGGTCATGGGCCCTGGGGATGGTCCTGACCCCCCTCAAACAGGAAATGCACAAATAACTTGAAAACAGTTGAGATCCCCACCCTTTAACCATATATATTCTTGTTACTTGTGTCAAGGTGCATCATATGGTATGTAGGCCATGGGCCTCAGGGGTGGTTCCTGACCCCCCTCAAACAGGTAGTGCCCGAATATCTTGAAAACGGTTGAGATCCCCACCCCTAAACTATATATATTCTTGTTCCTTGTGTCAAGGGGCTTCATATGGTATGTAGGTCATGGGCCCCAGGGATGGTCCTGACCCTCCTCAAACAGGAAGTGCACAAATAACTTGAAAACGGTTGAGATCCCCACCCCTAAACTATATATATTATTGTTCCTTGTGTCAAGGGGCATCATATGGTATGTAGGTCATGGGCCCTTAGGGTGGTCCTGACACCTCTCAAACAGGTGGTGCCTGAATATCTTGAAAACGGTTAATATCCCCACCCCTAAACCATATATATTCTTGAAACAAAAACAGTTTTTGAACTTTAAAAATAAACAAATAGACTTGTTAATAGTAAAGTAATAATTGGCTAACTAAAATCACTGATATATAAAGGTAAAATGATTTTGGTATATATGCCAGATGGTGATTCTCAACGAATGTTGAATATTCAAAAACTGGAATAGGAGAAGTGAGTAACTCATGATGGCTTTTATCGATAAAGCTGGGTTTTTTTGGTTTGTTTAAATGCCCATAGGGAGAGTTTCTGTCTGCCCCGGGGGGATGGGGGATGGGAGGTTGTTTTAGATAAAACATGAATAATAGCCACCTTGTTATTATTATTAAATTATTTTCTATCAGAGTCTTGCACCTTTTCAATATCAGGTCATGCACTCTTTTATGATCTTTTAAGTTTTTCGCTAAAATTATAGGTTTAATAGTCCTTTTTGAAAGATTTCAGGCAGGGAGGTGGTCGTCATTACAAATTACGAATTTTTCTATTCCAGAATAAAACTTAACTAAGTGCATATATGAGACTCCTTGACAAGTTTGTGTATGGTGTATGGGTTATGCTACTCAGGTGACCGTTAAGGCCTTTTGGCCTCTTGTATTTTAAAAGGTTGTGTATTCACTTTTGCCCTAAAATTAAAATTCCGCTGGCTGACTTTCTTAGCTTTTTAAAAAGCTAACCTTGTCATGCTTAAAAGTAGATAGCACTGTTTGAACGGTTGAAGTCCCGGGGTGTCATCACAACAAGTTATTACATAACGAGGTGATTAAATTTAAGGCTGGCACATTAAACATGCGTCGGTTGATGTATATATATATATATTTTTTTTTTTTGTTAAAAAGAAAAAGAAAAATGTTGTATTGGATGTAAAAAGCAGCATTTAGCAAGTTCACTGTACACGTGTGCAATCCAATAGAAAGGCCCCCACATTTGAACGGTGAATGGGGGGGGGGCATCGCAATTTTTTACAAGTTGTACCTAATCATTATATATTACACGGTAGAATGTAAACTATAATTGTGTTCAGATGGTCGTTTACTTTGCATTGAGCGATTTCATTCATTGTAAAAGGGGTGTAACTTCTGTGTTTTACTCAATGTAAATAATAAGTGCATAGTTATCGATTGATTATTGCTAAACTAAAGTAAAATTAATATATAACAAGTAAAAGTTGTTACGAAACAAATGCCAAAAAGAGTTTTATTGACTCCACAGATACGGGTATTATGGAATGCACTCCCTCTATGGAAGAGTTCATTTATGGTGTAAACTCGGTAAGCAATTCAATCTGCATAATAGGAGGCGCAGAATTAATTCTACTCCGCGCCATATTGTCAAAATCTTAGGAGCAGTCCATAATGTTACGCGCCACTATAGTGGAATAATCCATGATGGGAAGCTAAGCTGTATTGTGTTCGTAATTAAGTTTTAATTGCTATATTTTTATTTTGTAGGCAGCAAATAATAAAGTTTTAAGAGAAAATTACATGTACGCAAAATATTTCAGGTTCAAAATAAATAATATGTAAAATACATTTAAAGTAAAAAAAAAACCCTTAGTAAAGATAATTTGAAACAGTTCAACTTTAGAGACGCGCATTTGGACGACTGCGAGAAGAACGAACTACAAATCAAAGACAGATTAAAACTCAAAGAACCAAGTTCTTGCAATGAAATAAATATTTTTAGTCAGGCAAGCTTTTTGGAAAGCTATTACTTGTTTTGGATTAGGTTTGCAATTGACCGTAGTGTTAACCTGATTTGGAACTAGCATCTCGTGCTAGAACTCCCGCTTCGTGACGTCATGGGCTATAAACAGCCCGTACATGGAATAAGTCCACAATCACTACACTACTGTATACTAGTATATAAAAGTATTGCCTTATGAAATTAAAATAAAGATTAGAATCATCTTTAAATTATAAGAATTATACTTTTAATCTTAATTCCACAAGCATACACGCTTGAAAAACAAATTAATAGTGCCGTCATGTGTTTCCGATAGTCATGCGTTTCGGATAGTTTATTTTGGTCGCGTGAGTTTTCTCCAAAATGACATCATTTTCATAATTACTTACGACACTGGACGTACGGAGTCTCCTTTCGATTTTATAAATCTGCACTACCCTAGTTATGCTGCTTGCAAAGATTTAAATCATACAATTACTGAAGAGACTTCGAACTTTCATTCGAGCACCTCTGGCTTTATTACATACTTAGCAACGATAAAGAAAACATTCCGAACACATTCGCAGGGGTGCCGGTTAAACGATAGAATTCGTCCCATATACTCGCTTCGTTGCAAATAAAAAAAAATATTTTGAGCTGTATCTCGCCTAAATTTTTATATGATTAGTCTCAAATACCTACAATGTTGCTCTTTTTAATCCCAGTTTAACACATTAACTGTTTTTCCAACGAAATCAATGCCACTTTTAACATCACGTTTGAAAATTCGATGTGTACGGTCGCCATGTTAATGATAAAATCCGAGACATTCCGAGTTCGATTGCCGACAAAATGGCAGGCAAATTCAAACGTGTATATTAACAAAATGCCTTGGTACGACCCACTAAATGGATATTTTGTGGATTTAACTACATATGCATGTTCGAAAATGTTTGTTATGTATAAAAATGTGTTTTTCCCATGCAGATTATTTTTAACAGTCTTAAAATCGACGCTAAGCAGATCCACTTTACGGCTGCAACTTTGCAAGTGTATGGGACGAATTCTAACTGTGAACTGAGCGTAGCCTTGTGACAGTAAGATTATTCTTTCTAGCCTCGCCTTAGAAACTGTTCATACGAAAAGCATGCCCTTACGTAACGAATTAACTGAGAGACTAAAACACCATATGCAGGTGTGGAACTATAGATTTGTTTAAAAAATATTTGCGGAAACTGGAATCGAAACATTGGTGGAAGCGTAGACTGTCCTCGGTTCTTACTTTTGCACGTTTTCGAGAATCAAAATATGAAGGTTTGCAAAGAGAAGTTAATGAAAGGAAAATAGTTGTTTTTCTTTTTTCTGATTTAATGTTTTTATATTAAAATCATTAAAGCTTGTTTGCGTTACACTCAGTTTCTTGTTTCAATCATTCGACTGTATGCCGAAGTTCTTAAAACTTTTTTGCTCTTTTGAGATTTTTTCGTTGCTCTGGAATCCATAGGTTGTAAATTACACATATTTTTTTTCCAGTAGGTCGTGACCAACTGACGTCTTTTCTGCTCATGATAAATATTTAAGGAATAAGGAATCATTCTTTGAGTATTATGAGATGATAATTTTGGTCGGGGCGTGATCAAATCCAATAAAGCGGTTAGCCTGAAGGGCTTTATGATAGATTTGATCACGCCCCGACCAAAATTATCACCTCATAATATTCAAAGAATAATTCCTTATTACTTATATTTATATAAGTTCCAGCAAAATCAAACCCCTCTTGCGTCTCAATTATACGTCATTTAGTTTTATTGATTTATATAGTATAAAATCGATACATAGTGTTATTACAAGCAAAGACACTAAAGAATATGAATAATTCAATATTTGATTATCCAGGATACTGTTTTAGGACGAGCACGGTGTTTGTTTCCTTTGTTGGTGTATCTGATTTCAAGCATGTTTGTTAGCTGTTCTATTGTTCGGTTGTTAAAGTCTACAGTCATGCTGCAGCTTGAAATTGCATCCAATAGCAAGAAGAGCTTTATTTGTCACGCTGTGGATTTCAAGTTTCAAGGTTTGTAAACTATATATACAAATGAAGATTTTCATTGCCATTAAGTTTCATATGATAAAAACCCGTGCCTATATCTGTTTCTATTTGGATTATGGGTCACCTGTGATACTCACTCAGATGACCTACTGGCATTTGTCTTCGTCTGCCGTCGTTCATTAACGGTTAATTGTGAAACACGTGACGCCTGTGTCATGAATTCAAGCCCTTAGGTAGGCAAATTAGAATTTCAAAATGTATAGAATTCTGTAATATTTTCTTTGTTTAAATTCTCAGTCAATTTGTCCGTTCTGTGTCGTTGACGTCGGCGTTGTCGTTGGCGTTGTAAACTTTTCACATTTTCATCTTCTTCTCCAGAACCAAAGGGCAGATTTCAACCAAACTTGGCACAAAGCATCACATGAAGGGACACACCCTCTTTAAAGGGGAGATAATTAAGAATTATGGAAAAGTTGTTGGTATTTTTCAAAAATCTTCTCAAAACCTATTGGGCCAGAAAAGCTGTAACTTGTATGGAAGCATCCTCAGGTAGTGTAGATTCAAATTTGGTAAAATTATGGTCCCCGGGGGTAGGGTAGGGAGTAGGGTAGGAATGTATAGAGAAAATCTTTAAAAATCTTCTCAAAAACTATTTGGCCAGAACAGCTTAAACTTGTGTTGAAGCAGCCTCAGATAGTGTAGATAAAAGTTTGTTAAAATCATGGTTCCCGGGGGTAGGGTGGGGCCACAATGGGGGGGGGATGAATTTTTGCATAAAAATATTTTTAAAAAATCTTTAAAAATCTTCTCAAAAACTACTAGGCCAGAAAAGCTGTAACTTGTATGGAAGCATCCTCAGGTAGTGTAGATTCAAATTTGTTAAAATCATGGTCCCCGGGGGTAGGGTAGGGCCACAATGAGGGGATGGACTTTTACATAGGAATGTATAGAGACAATCTTTAAAAATCTTCTCAAAAACTATTTGGCCAGAAAAGCTTAAACTTGTGTTGAAGCAGCCTCAGATAGTGTAGATAAAAGTTTGTAAAAATCATGGTTCCCGGGAGTAGGGTGGGGCCACAATGGGGGGGGGGGGTGAATTTTTGCATAAAAATATTTAGAGAAAATCTTTAAAAATCTTCTCAAAAACTATTAGACCAGAAAAGCTTAAATTAAAATGTATTAAAAGTATCCTCAGATGATATTAATTCAAGTTTGTTAAAATCATGGTCCACGGGGGTAGGGTGGGGCCACAATGTGGAATCAATTTTTACATAGGAATTTATAGAGAAAATCTTTAAAAATCTTTTTTTCAAAAAACTATTAGGCCAGAAAAGCTTAAATTGGAGTGGAAGCATTCTCAGATAGTGTAGATTCAAGGTTGTTTAATCAATGGTCCCCGGGGGTAGGGTATGGCCAAAATTGGGGGGAATTTTTTTTAAAAAAGGAATATATGGCGAAAATCTTCTTCAAAACTATTAGACCAGAAAAGCTCAAACTTGTGTGGAGGCATCCTCAAATAGTGTAGATTCAAGTTTGTTTAAATCATAGTCCACAGGGGTATGGCGGGGCCACAATGGAGGGATGAATTTTGTAATAGGAATATATAGAGAAAATCTTTTAAAATATTCTGGGAAAGTTTTCAGTCCAAAAAGCAGTAACTTGAGTGAAAACACGGGTTATGCGGATGAAAGTTTGATCAAACCATGATTCCCTAGAGAAAAGTGGGGGGTATATAAAAATAGAAAAATCGTCTTACAGGTACAACAACAATTAAAGGGGCTTGGTATTTACCATAAAATATGTTGATAAAAGTCTACAGATTTTTAATTTTTTTAAAGCAAGATCTACTGTTCTTAGTTGTCAAGATTTTTAGGTTACCTGAGTAAACTTATTGCTATCTGTTTTCGTCCGTCGTCGTCCGTTAACAATTTACATTTTTAACTTCTTCTTAAAAACTACATAGCCAATTGTTTCCATTCTTGGTGTGAAGCATCTCTATAGTAAGAGGAATGTAAATTGTGAAATTGGTGGTTCTACCACCACCAGGGTGCCACAGGTGGGGCCAAATATGCAAAAAACAGCCATATTTTCAAAAATCTTCTTCTCTACTCCCACACATGTGAGAAAAAAACTGATTGCATGGTTATGATGTCCATGAAGCCCTCTACCAAAATTGTGAAATTCATGGCCCCTGGGTCAGGGGTTCAGGCTCTAGGTTGGGGTCAATATGGCCATATAGTAAAAATGTATTAAATCTTAGAAAATCTTCTTCTCTACTCCCATAGATATTTGTTAAAAACTAAATACATGGTTATGATGTCCATTAAGCCCTTTACCAAAATTGTGAAATTTATGGTCACTGGGTCAGGTGTTCAGGCTCTAGGTGGGGCCAATGTGGCCATATCGTAAAAATGTATTAAATCTTAGAAAATCTTCGTCTCTACTCCCATAGATATTTGTTAAAAACTAAATGCATGGATATGATGTCCATTAAGCCCTCTACCAAAATTGTGACATTTATGGTCCCTGGGTCAGGTGTTTAGTCCCTAGGGTGGGGCCAATATGGCCATATAGTAAAATTGTATTATACCTTAGAAAATTTTCTTCTATACTCCCGTATTTATTTGTGAAAAAGTAAATGCATGGATATAATGTCCATGAAGTCTTCTACCTAAATTTTGAAATCCATGACACCTGGGACAGGGGTTTAGGCCCTAGGGTGGGGCCAATATAGCCATATAGTAACAAGAATAGAATTCCTGGGTCCCCCGCCGTTCAAGCAGTATACTAGTATACTGTACTGTGGAATCATTAAATTTCGTGGGGGCCAATTTTCGTGGATTGCTTAAATTTTACAGGTTCGTGGGGACGTAATTTCGTGTATTCTCTAAAACCTATAAAGGAAATATGATTTTATTACCCTTATTTATTAATTCGTGTAGGATGTTAAATCGTGGATGAGAGGTACCCACGAATTCCACGAAAATTGAACCAATGCTGATTTTCGAACTTGACCAAGGTAATAGGTGTATAAACATTTGGTATAAATTTAATGAAAACAGTTAATGGAGTTATTTTGTTATTTTTACCTTGCTTCTTCCTAATGGAGTTATCTTCCTTAGCTTGTTCATCTTTACTAATTAATCATAGAATATAGAAAAATAATGAAGCTGTCCATCAAAGTTATTGATAAGATATTGTGAAAGCATTTGAAAAGATCTTCAGGGAAGAGGATTATAACAGTTAATGGAGTTATCTTCCCTTGCTTCTTCATAATGGAGTTATCTTCCTTGGCTTGTTCATATTTAGTAATAAATCATTAAATAGAATGTAATTATAAAGTTGTATGATCAAAATTGTTATGCAAATATTTTTATCATTTGAAACAAAAACAGTTTTTAAATTTTTTTTATGATAAACAAATAGACTTGTTAATAGTAAAGTAATAAGTAATATACAAGCCACCTTGTTTTAGTTTATCTATGAAAACATATAAACATAAAACCTATTTTGTAAGTTAACATACATGGGATAAATAAATTGAGTGGAATCTGGGCACCTCTTCTATAGTATGTCATACACTCTGTTAAGAGCTTCAAGTCTTGTGCTAAACTATAGGGTTAAGAGTCCTTTCCAAAAGATTTCAGGCAGGGAGGTGGATGTCATTACATTATTATAATTCTTTTAATCCATTATGAAACTCAATTAAATGCATCTATGAGACTTCTCGACAATTTTGTGTATGGGCTATGGTACTCAGGTGACCGTTAAGGCCTATTGGCCTCTTGTTTGATTTTGATACTGTAATGCTAATTTGATCAGAGTTAAGGTTATTGTTGCTCAGGTGAGCGATGTGGCCCCTGGGCCTCTTGTTAAATGGTGAAATTATTTGCCCATGGTCTCAGGCTGTTTGTTTTTATTACGTATTATTACGTATTTTTTTGGAAGTGGGGGGGATAAAAACATGTATTAAAAAAGTCACTTTAATCAATTGGTATTCCTATCAGTATTCCCCCTATTTTTATGAATTAATGTTTGCAAATATTAAATAATTAAATCGGGGATAACGATAAGTTTAAACTTCAAAATGAAGCTTGCAATGCTTTATTTGCTCTTTTTACGGCTATTAATTAATGTGACCGTTTCCAACATCTAGAATGTTATAATAATAATTTAGTTAAAATTTAAAACAAAATTCAGTTTTGTTACAATAATGCCAAACAACAGATCGTATTAGGCAAATTAAAAATAAAAGTACTCTCTATTTTGCACACATAAACTGACTTAACATGTACATAGTAATAGCAAATCTTTCATTCGTCAAAATGTTCTAATATATGCATAATCACACTGATAAAATTTTCCTGCATGTCAACATTTGTTTTGGATGACGTTATTGAGCACTCAGAATTATATACGACCACAGAACTACGACCGCTAACATTCAAATCGGTAACGGTAGCAAACTAAATTCGGAATTTCATTAAATATTTTGGGGAAAAAAATGGTTTGAGAATGTTAAAATACTTATATGACTTATTTAGCACAATTGGGGGAGCTGGTAGGAGACATATATTTTTGTACAATGTCCTCAAAATGCTTGATCAAGCTTCAATGTATTTTTTTCTTAAAATGTCACTTCATGTCTTTGTATATATACATATTTTATGTGTACCCCCTCCCCACCTCAATTAAAAACAAATTATTCAATTAAGTAAACTTAGGATCAGGCTTGCATGTATTCACTGAATCCTATGTGAAGCAGAACTCAAGGTCTTCTCAATTACAATGTGTACAATAAATTTATTTCGATTCAAATTCTGGATTTAAGATCTTTTAGCAGATAATTGATTAATTAAAGCGAGCAGAAAAAGGTGGAACATTAAAGTTAAAGTTAAATGTTTTCAATTGTACTATATCAAAAGACAGTCCTCTCCCAATGTACCTGTATTAATGGTGGTCAGCGAGTTAACTATCTGGTCTTCATAAAATTTTTAGATTTAATTTGTTAAGCTATACTATTAATAAGTAAAGAAAAATCCAGAAAGTTTAGCTTTTAAATCTGAGTATTTTCCTATATTTTTATAGAGCGCTATACTTCTAATGGATACAGTCCAAAAACGGCCACGACCAACCAGCCGTGAATTTTGAAAATTACGCACTTAGAAAAACAATTCAAAGTGCGTTGATTTTGGGACCAAGTCAACGCACTTTGAAACAAAATTTTTTTTCAAGTGCGTTGATATCGTCGATATTAGCGCACATTGAAAAAAACTCAAGGTGCGTTGATTTGGTCCCAAATTTAACGCACTTGGATTTTTTTTTTCAAAGTGCGTAATTTTTTAAAAGTTCGTTGCCACACACGCCTTCATAAACAAAAATCGGAGTCCATGCTTAATTTAATAAAGTAAGACCAAGGAGAAAAAAATATTGTTATTTAGGATGAAATTCTTGGGAAAATTTGGTCCAGGTTAGTTCTTGCTGAAGCATTCAATTCCAGGCAAGTCTTTTCGGTGTGAAAGTCTAACCCGGGACCGTTTCTCTTGCTGGATAGTCTGAGAGGGCGAAAATATATGCTGAACGAATAATATAGAAAGAACTCCCATTTAGACCTCTTTTGCTACCTACTTTTACTCTTTGGGAGCGACCAATCAAACAGGCAGACACACACACACACACACACACACACACACACACACACACACATATATATATATATATATATATATATATATATATATATATATATATGAGAGAGAGAAAGAGTGAATTTTAAAAAAGTGGTTATGACTTCAATCTTCATCCTGTGGAACCGTCCTAATCGCATGCAATAGTCTAAGATCTTGTAATCAAACAATTCAACCCTCAACTTCTTACATGTTATTGATTTATGACTTGCTTTTTCCATCTGAGTTTAACTTTTTAAAGTGATTCAAACCAATTGTTTTAAATTTATGAGGGTAAAATATATAATATTTTTTCTTTCACTTCAAAGTTATAGTTATATATAGGCCTATAACGGTAAATATTTCAAGTTTGTCCTCAAGACACTACATTTAACATGCACACATGATCAGTCTGACTTACCTTTAAGAATCACAGTCGAGAGTGCTTAAGACTTTCTCTATCGAGGGAAGGCGATATGATTTTCAACATACATGATTTGCAACAGCAAAATGCAAATATTCAGAGGAAAGCTTGTATTTATGTGCATATTCGACTTTAAATCTTTGACACTCGGACTTATTACACGGGCCTATTAAAATGTGTAGTACCTTAACGGCTGCTATGGGTAAAACTGATGCGGTCAGTGTTTCTATTCGAAAATTATACGGCTACTAGCTGCAAAAAATGGCCGAAATAGTAAGTATTTTTCTTCGCACATTGAACAAAATGCTCATTTATTCAAATAGTTTAGCTAAGTAGTGTAGTTGACAACCCTTACGGAACAAAACACACATTTTAACGCTACGATATCAGTCCATTTTTCTACAAAATAAAGAATTTAAATTAAACTAATCGAATAACTGTCGTTGATTTTTGGCACATGTGCAAGCAAAGAAGTCTTTTGAACTTGATTGTGCCATATTTAAAGACACTTCTAAGAAATTGGAGCGACAAGTTACTTGATATTAGTACTATGTATAGTTTGATTGTCAGAATTTCCCATTTTAATCGTTTATTAAAGAACTATAATGATTTTACTTCAAAGAACTTATCGCGGCTGCTATTTGACAACAACACCGGTTTCTATTGGAAATGTGTAGTTCCTAATTTTAATTAAGTTGCATCCCCGGTATGCATTGAATTAATCGATTAAGTTCAGTGTTTCTATATTCTATTTAATATATGATCTATAAAATATGCATCAATAGATTTCTATACCATTAAAACTTACATGTACCATACCAATTGCATGTATGTATTTACTGTCATTGTCAACGAGTACCTTGGTCAATATTTTCATCGTTTAGTAAATTTTACTTTTAAGGAAATTAAATCGTTCGGCAAGTAGTTGTTTTATTAAATGTTTATACATGTACTAATTTTACAATACATGTATGTACATTCAGTGTATTACATTTTCAGTTATATTATCTGTGTTGCCAAACTAAAGGTTTTGATTTTTTTTTCATTTAAAGCTATTTAAGTTCGAAAAAAATGAAATAAATGTATTTTGAAGTGCTGTTTAGTAACCATGGTAACACAATAAAACTATACATTTGCCCATGAAAATTTTTTCAATAATTGAAAAATTCACAATATTTCGTATGCGATGATTTTATTCTATGTAGATGAAACTGCTGCAATCTATTACAATTTGTGTTCAGTATTATAGCTTGAAATGGCTATTTTCAATCGTTTGCTTCTGTTACCATGCTAACCCGTCCCCATAACAAGCGTTTAAGGTGGTCTTGCATCTTTATTCACCATAGCGTATCAAAATATGAAGAAAATCGCTGACTATGCGTGGCCACTGAATTTATATATTTACAGAGAGTTGATCTTTAAAACATTAAGATTGATGCGGGATTAAACAAAAAACTAAAATTATTAAGGATCTAAGTTTTTTAATGTGTTTATTAATAGATTTTCCATACAAAAAGAATTTTGCTAGCTCTTGTTTAACTCAATCTGTAAACTCATTTGAATAAAAAAAATAACTAAAATCTGTGCTTTTCTCTTTTATTCAATGGTCAATTTACATGTTTTCTTGTGTATTTATAATTAAATAAAAACATCCTCACGATAGGTAAAAATCAAATAAAAAAGAATTGTGCAGAATTATCATTTCAAATAGGCACATACCGCCCCGCTGTTAATTTAGTCTTTAAGTGCTAACTAACTTTTTGCCATCGAAACTAAGTAAACCAGTATACAAAAGGCTTGTCCAGAGATTCAAGGAGGGATTTTATTTTTAAAAAACAGTCTTTACCCATTTCGTCAAAACACCGGTGCATTTTTTTCAGATTACAGCCGGTGCTAACAATCTAAAATTTGAAATAGTACATGTAACCTTATCTTTTAAAAATCATGTGTATTCCATATATTTCGTTTTAAAATACTTTCATGTTCATTTTGTCTTCCTTCATTAATTAGAATAGATTTACACATATTTTCACGGGTCAGAACCAACACAATCTGTTTTCTAAATGCAAATATTAGAATAAAACTTTGTTTGATGTGCCTTTTGATTCGTCACCCACGTAAGAAATTTCTCTATATATTCGGTTAATTATTAGGGCATTTAGCAAATTGCATTTATTATCAATTACAATAATTTCTTACATGTTCCGTGCACATGATTGTTTTAAAATTTACTTGATTTTGGGACACTTTTCGTTGATTTTGTGGCGTGACCTATGCAATTTATATCAACTTGCAACCGTTTAATTTTCTTCAATAGAAACATCGGACGCCGTTTTTTTTTTTTACCAATAGCAGCCGTTTAGGTACTACACCGTGTATAAGGGTGCATAATTCCAATGGGAATGTTAAGGAACAAATATTTTAATTTAAAAATGTCTTATGAAGAACATCACATCATATTTGGATATTTTACTGGAAATGGATATTGATGGTAACCTAACAACAAAACTTTATAATAAACGCTATGACTTCAATTTTTCTATAGTCAACTTCCCTTACTTATGTAGCAATATACCTTCATCACCTGCTAATGGTGTTTTTGTCTCTAAGTTAATTCGATACACAAGGGCATGCTCTTCGTATGAACAGTTTCTAAGGCGAGGCAAGCTACTTACAAACAAGTCGATAAAACAGGACTATCAACAGTCTCGTTTGAAGTCATCTTTTTGTAAGTTCTACATGTATGGTCAATACAACGCCACTTGATCGCATGCTGACTGGCGTTTTTCATACTAATTGTTAGACCATAATTAATCACCTAATTGTCTACGGAATTCTCCGTTTTTTCTCCGATTACGACGAAAAGCACACGGCGGGTGTGACCGGTCAGCAGAGGATGCTCACTCCTCCATGGCACCTGATCCTACCTCTATCTTTTTGGAGGTCCGTGTTGCTCTGCTTTGAATTTGTATTTAGTTTTCTGGATTTTTGAGATGGTTGACGGTTTGTTATTTTCATTTTTTCATTGCAATATGGTACAATTTAAAATATTACTTTGCGAGAGCCTTCAGTAAATGTCAATTCATTTTTCTTTAAAGCTTGACATGTTTAGTCAAGGGTTGCAGAGTTCAACGTAGGGATAATGATAAAAAAAATCCTCATACTACTATCCTGTCAATTGTGATAATACTTTGCAACGAGTCTTATATTCTTTTGATTTAAATTATTTGAAAAACAGTTAATTACACTAAAAAGAGGATCGATTGAGGTGATACAGCATACATGTACAAGAAGAGAAAAAAAGGAAATTTTCTATAGTGCTACCATTTTTTAGTAATACATTATATAAAAAGTGCCTGTTTGGAAGGTTAACACCGGTTCCGACTTCAATTGAACGGATTGTAAACTGCATCTAAACCAATCAGATTTTAGTATTTAACGTGAAAGTATAATAATACAATGTTTAATGTATTCTGATGAAGGTAAACTTTAACGCTACTTGTTTTGCCAACCTTCCGCGTTATGCGAAATATTTTCGAGTTTTACTTAAGGAATAAGGAATCATTCTTTGAGTATTATGAGGTGATAATTTCGTTCGGGGCGTGATCAAATCCAATAAAGCCCGAAGGGCTTTATGATATCACGCCCCGACCGAAATTATCACCTCATAATATTCAAAGAATGATTCCTTATTACTTGTATTTTTATAATTTTAAGCCATCGTACGATGAAATATTTAATTATAGATAAGCAAACCCCGCTGGCGCCTCAATTTGGCGTCATTTGAAGTTATGTGTTATATAATACAAAATCATACGTAGAGTTATCACAGGCACTGGAAAATGTAAATATATTTATTTCACTGTTGTAGATATGTTGCGCTTTCGGGTTTTTTTTCCCTACACTTTCTAGATATTTTTCAGTATTTTTTAGCTCACCTGAGCTGAAAGCTCAAGTGAGCTTTTCTGATCACTTTTTGTCCGGCGTCAGTCTGTCTGTCCGTCTGTCCGTCTGTCTGTCTGTCCGTCCGTAAACTTTTTACATTTTCGACTTCTTCTCAAGAACCACTGGGCCAATTTCAACCAAACTTGGCACAAAGCATCCTTAGGTAAAGGGGATATAAGTTTGGTAAAATGAAGGGCCACGCCCTCTTTCAAGGGGAGATAATAAAAAATCATTGAAAATTTGTTGGAATTTTTCAAAAATCTTCTTCTCAAAAACCATTTGGCCAGAAAAGCTGAAACTTGTGTGGAAGCATCCTCAGGTAGTGTAGATTCAAGTTTGTTCAAATCATGTTCCCCGGGGGTAGGGTGGGGCCACAATGGGGGTCGAATTTTTACATAGGAAAATATAGAGTAAATCTTTAAAAATCTTCTTCTCTGAAACTGATCAGCCAGGAAAGCTGAAACTTGTGTGGAAGCATCCTCAGGTAGTGTAGATTCAAGTTTGTTCAAATCATGATCCCCAGGGGTAGGGTGGGGCCATAATGGGGGGTCAAATTTTTACATAGGAATATATAGAGTAAATCTTTAAAAATCTTCTTCTCTGAAACTGATCAGCCAGGAAAGCTGAAACTTGTGTGGAAGCATCCTCAGGTAGTGTAGATTCAAGTTTGTTCAAATCATGATCCCCATGGGTAGGGTGGGGCCACAATGGGGGTCAAATTTTTACATAGGAATATATAGAGTAAATCTTTGAAAATCTTCTTCTCTAAAACCGATCGTGCAGAAAAGCTGTAACTTGTGTGGAAGCATCCTCAGGTAGTGTAAATTCAAGTTTGTTCAAATCATGATCCCCATGGGTAGGGTGGGGCCACAATATAGAGAAAATCTTTAAAAATCTTCTTCTCAGAAACCGATCGTGCAGAAAAGCTGTAACTTGTGTGGAAGCATCCTCAGGTAGTGTAGATTCAAGTTTGTTCAAATCATGATCCCTGGGGGTAGGGTGGGGCTACCATGGGGTGGGGGGCGAGTTTTTATATAGGAATATATAAGGAAAAATCTTTAAAACTCTTCTTCTCAGAAACTGATTGGCCAGAAATGTTATTACTTGCGTGGAAGCATCCTCAGGTAGTGTAGATTCAAGTTTGTTCAAATCATGATCCCCAGTAGGATGGTGCCACAATGGGGGGTCGAATTTTACATAGGAATATAAAGAGAAAAATCTTTAAAAATCTTCTTCTCAGAAACCGATCGGCCAGAAAAGCTGTAACTTGTGTGAAAGCATCCTCGGTTATGGTAGATTCAAGTTTGATAAAACTATGATCCTTATGGGTAGGGTGGGGCGTCAGTTAGAGGGGGGGGGGGGTTGAATTTTAACATTTGAATATATAGAGAGAAATCTTTAAAAATCTTCTTCTCAAAAACCGATCATGCAAAAAGGCTGCAACTTGTGTGGAAGCATCCTCAGGTAGAGAAGATTAAAGTTTGTTCAAATCATGATCCCAGGGGGTAGGGTGGGGCCACAATTGGGGGGGTGACAAATTTTTACATAGGAATATATAGGGAAAAATCTTTAAAAATCATCTTCTAAACACAAATTGTCTAGAAAAGCTTCAGTCAGTTCAGATAGTGTAGATTAGAATTTGTCAAAATCATATTCTTCAGGAGTAGGGTTGGGCCACATGCGGGGGGGGGGGGATTCCAATTTTACAAAGGAAAACATTTAAATTATTCACAAACTCTCAAATGTTATTATATATGGTTTTACTTATATGCAAACATTTTGACATATTGTTAATTCTTTAAAATTGTTTAGACTCTGGCCCCTGGACAATTCTTGGACCTCACAAGGGGTTCAAAATTTGATGTAGGTTTATAATCCATATATAAATAGTTGTTTAAGTCTGATCATCTTCTTGAGAAATGCAATGCTCAATATGTGATATGACTGTAAAACCACCCTGTTACAAAGGGGCTCAATGATAAACATAAGAATATGCAGGGGAATTTTTTTTTTAATACAGAATCTATTATACGACATTGTTCAGATATTTTGTATATGACTCCATAAATCTGATTTTATTATGTTTATTGTTGCTCAGGTGAGCGATGTGGCCCATGGGCCTCTTGTTTTAGGTTTTTCCTTACTCTCTCCGCTTGTAAACTGACCAGATACAATACCACTGATGGCGCCGGTCTATCAAATGCATTTACTCCATTTTGCCATCAATATGTCGATGCTCTCCTACATGTATAAGATAATTTAGGAAAAATGTTATCGTTAGGACTCCGAAACACATATTAAAAAGTAGCTTTCCTACATCTATTCCACTAAAATTACTGACTCAATCTTTTGTGCTTTTATACCGGTGAATCGTAATTGTCAACTTTTTTAGATTTATTTAAATAATTTACCAATTTGAAATTTAAATTTGCCAATTGGGACGTTTTTTAAAGCGTTGCATATTTATTTTCAGCAAATGTAAGTAAAAACAATCCTGAATTTAAATCTGATAAATTAAAATTTTTAATTTCCAAGACCTGAGCCTTCGCTTCACATATATAGTTTAGTAAATTGAACGGTTCATAGTTTTGCTGTTTAGAAAAAGCTAGTGTACAAGTTTTTCAAATGATCTTGTTGTCCATCAATTTATTAATGATAGATTTTTTATAAAACGTATGAAGACTTTGATTAAGGCTAGGACAAAGCAACAGCGATTTCTTTTAAATTTACGCATGGGTTTCGTTACGGTCATTACAAGAACAATTTATTCATATAATGAAAACAAGTATTGATATAAACATTCAAAACATAGAAAAAATATCTTCAGATACAATTCTATTTTCTAAAAGACTATTTGCAGTGGCATGGTCACATTCATAAAAAGATGGAACACATCAGTTTCAGTTTTAAGAAAACCGATTGTGATTCACAGCTTTTTAGAAACTGATATGGCTAAAATCTACACGATTCAGATATAACCATGTTATCGATCGGTCGAAATTTTATATTATATAATATAATATAAGAAACACCACAGTCTGCACAAACAAACATGATGATGATGACTCAAATTCCCAAGTTCCACGACTTGGTTATTTATTTTGTCTAACGTACTGATGTAAATTAACAACGATTTAGTTACATTGAATTACTCTTTACGATCAGTTCATTAATTTGTTTAAAAATGTGTAATTAAACATAAACAAACAACATGCTTACTTGATGATTCATGCGGGCTACTTGAAGTTAACGATAATTGAATAATTATTTTTACATACTGTAAACCAACTATTATTCGCGACGACTTAATTTCGCGTTTTATCTTAGATGAACTGATTCGCGACGACTAATTTTCGCGATCAAGCCTTTTATCTTGACCTTTTTTAATTACAACTACATGTCAAATACTGGTCCGCGGCTAGAAATATTGGCGACAATGAGGCTCTCGCGAACCTCGCGAAAATTTCTCGCACGCGAATAAAAGGTGGTTTACAGTAGCCCGAAAAGGTGGGTTATGTATATATTTTTCTTCAATGTCGCAACCTTCATACCGACATGAATCACCAAAGAAAACATTAAATTTTTTAAATGACGAACAAATAAATTTTATTTCACATGCATTGACAATCTAAAACGCTCGTTTTATCCGGAGAAAATCGATTCAAATTACTATATGTGATTCATATTAAAAAATTTTCATTTATAAAATATGTCCTTAACTAAAATTAAATCGGTCGTATCGAGAACTTACTAAAGGAATCCTCTTTTACTCAAATCAAAGACAAGTTACATGTATGGGACATTAAGATCTTCCCAATCTTTCATGTAAATGTGATTTCACGACGGGGAAGGATATTTAAAAGTCAAACAAAGACCTCTGGGGATCCACATATGGTCGGGGTTTGTACCAACGTTAAAATTCGGGTAGATCCTTGTCCCAACAATGTATGCGAGGATTAAACAGTCTCTATATAGCTCCTAAAATATTTTTTGCGAATTGGACCATTATTGACTTGAACAGAAGAAGAAGAAATAAAGGGATTCGGATTACTACGGAATTTAAATCCACAGTTGGTTTTATAAACTTGTAGTTCAGCGTTGCGGATTTGGGATTAAACCGCCGTGTGTTTAATTTGCGAGTCGGTTTTAGTTTACTTGCTATAGATGTAGTGAACATTGTTCCGTTGGATTTACTATGGTCAGTTTGTTGTAACGGACAATGACTTTTACATCGGCCACGTTATGAAAATGATTGACCACCATACAAAACCAGTAAGTCTACTGCATTTATATATTTATAATCTGCAATTAATTGTTTGATTTTAAACGTAATTAAACCCGTCACTTCATTATAAAAAACGACGGGCGTAGCGCGGTTATTTCTTCAAATAATACAATGAACCAAAATATAAAAAAGAGAGTATCGACTTCATGAAATTTTCTTTGAGAAAGAAAACTTTAAATTCCTCCCATCGTGTGTCAATATTTTCCTTTCCTGAGGAAAAAGAAAAATTAAGGTGTCAATATTTTTTCGTGATTGAGCGCCATGATAAGGTCGAGATTGGTTTTTAAATCACCAATATCGATTCTTAGTTTAGGGGGTGTCTCAAGCCATCTGTACTTGTGGGCACAGTCGCAACATAACAAATATCTTAGATCCATGGTCTATTAAACAACAAAACTGATTTAGGGGGTGATTTTCTGTTGTTCCGCTGATTTCGTGTTAAGATTTTAAAGATACTTTATTTGTTTGTGGCTAACTTCGATTGATTGAAATGACTGCAAGGGCAGAGGGTGCTTAAGAATATATCACGTTTTTTTTTTTGTTTTTTGTTTTTTTTTTTTTTTGATGAGCAAAAATGGCATTTAAAATCAATTTTAGTCAACATGTTAAAACAAGGCGTAACGTGCAAAGTAACGACAGCTTTGTGCATGTATATATATATATAAGGCATTTAATTGTGTTCTAAACAGAAACAAGATAACAACAAACTGAACAATTACTTGTATGTATTGAATATATCCGAATGTCAAACACGCGCTAATGTTGTAGTTTTGTTGCGTATGGTTTATTTTTTTTTCTTAACGCATGTCAAACACGAAAAGATTTTTTTATTTTTACCAAAAAAAAAAAATAAGTGGTCCAGTTTAAATGACCGTAAACTGGGTCAGATTGAAAAGCTATGTCGGTGACTAACGAGAAATTGAGTAACTAAATTGAGGTTTATTTAATAAGACATAACGTGTAGCGACATGGGGATTTAGTTTTAAGTCGAGAGGAGGATTAATGGATAATACCTTACATGCATGATGGTATGAATGCGCCGTTATTCGATAAAAAAAATTTAAAAACATGTATGATTGAGTTAATCATAAGTACTGGTGCGTGTATACTAAAAATACACGGTTTAATTAACCAAGTTGTTTAGTCATCATAGTTGTGTTAAAAGATGATATTTTATTACATGTATAGAGAATTTTGTGAAAAAAATTATGAAAAAAGCCGTTGTTGCCGTAATTAGTGAAATACGTTGTATCGGGATATATCTATTCAAAGGTAACATTCAGTAAAATTTATTCTCTGTGTGAATTCTATTAAAGGATCTAAATCCTCCCGAAAACATGACAAAAGTCATACATCGAAACGATAATGTTTAATTTTACTTGGAATTAATTTGTAAAATACTTCTGCTTTTTAACGAAACAATGTTGGTACAAATAATTATTTGATACACGAAACGCGTTTTTTTTATACTTCTTACAGTCTGTTGGAAGATACGTTGAAGTAAAATTTTGAAATATAACAAATTAGAGTTTACTATAACATTACAGTTACATGTAAGAGTTTAATGGACGCGGCCATTTTTAGACTCAATTTATCTCCTTTTGAAGAAGAGCTCTGAATATAAAGGGAAATACTCAAATTGAAAAGCTACAATTTATGGAAATGTTCTGAACTAAATAATAGTTTTAACATATAATGTAGCAGAACAAATCATATCTAAAGCGTTACGGTAAATCTGATCAGTAATTTGTCGCAATTGACCACCCCCCTTCCATAAGTTTGGTTTGATAAATTTTAAAATTTGTAATGTAACAGACGTAAAATCTGGGTAGTTTTGCTTGTGCATGTGTGTCATTTCAATTATTTTCACTCTTTTTTTATCTTCAATCGAAGGATTTCTGACAACTTACACAATATAAAAACTCGAATCTTACTATAAAAACTGTTAAACGTAATATATACAGGTGAATTTTCGATTAATTCTAAAAACAAATTTAATCAAAGGTGTGAGAGAAAAGGGGCTAATCCAAAACAAATAGATAAAGCAATAGGAAAACTTAATAAAGATCGCGGCGATGTTAATGTGTACTAAGTTCAAGAATTCCGAATGTGCGTGCGGTTCCAGAGAACAACTACAAAAATCGCGTTTAAATTTTTAAAGTAAGTTCTATCGTTTCTTCATAGAGTTTTTTTTTTATTTTTACGTTTGTGAAGAGACGTACAATAAGCGGTTTTAAAAATATTTTACCACCTTTCCGTATCGCTTGTTCATTGTCATTGTGCTTTCTGTGTAATTAAAGGCATTGTTTGGAAATCCCATTCCAAACATTGGAAAAAGGGTCTGATCTTAAGTGTGCACTATGGCATGCAGGCGAGGGTGATTTTTTTTTTCTGGTTGTCATGTGGAGTTTGTTACGAAATTGGGATAAATGGTTCCATGCAGTGCAATTCGTGTAGAATAATAAAATGGGAACTAAAGTGAAATTTCAATTGACTCCCGATATTCACATGTTTGATCCAACAAGGCCATGTGACAACCAGGTGAGGTATCAAGTTTATATCCTCCTCAA
This sequence comes from Magallana ariakensis, assembly GCA_020458035.1. Taxonomy (NCBI): domain Eukaryota; kingdom Metazoa; phylum Mollusca; class Bivalvia; order Ostreida; family Ostreidae; genus Magallana; species Magallana ariakensis. Next base: position 31,357,453 of record CM035812.1, read on the forward strand.
ACATGTTAAAAACAAGGAATCCTCCCCATTTTATAAACCGTTGTTTCAGTGGACATCAGATGTCTTTGGAAAATTTTGTTTTTAACGACCGCTTCAATAAGAAATATGTGTGTGGTGTACAGATTTTGCTCAATGTTAAGTTCTAACAATTACTTGTAATAAATATAGGTATTTTTATTGGTTAAATATGGTTATTGAATATTCTGATTTTGAGATATATTATGCTAAATTTCGATGTTTTGAAATGGAATTAACCCAGTAATTTAGTGCACACTAATCAATGAAAACGAATACAACGCTATATACATTCTACGAATTTTCAATTTCGAAACGTAAAGATGAAAAATAAACTATCAAAACTAAAATTTATGAATTGAAAAATAAAAAAGTTTATGCGTGAACCCGGTTGATGATATATAAATTGTAATACATTGTACAAAAGAGACTAAAAATGATGTACTCTCAAAGTTTAGCGACATTTCTTTTGTACAAGTAATTACGTGTTGGTTGTGACGTCAAGACATGGTTGCTCGTTTATTTATTGGATAAAAAAGCAGAACTTATCATGCGAAGTATTCCTTGTAAGTTAGCTGTATATCGGAATTACAAAATTATAAGGCAACAACGTGATCATTGGTACGTTGATCTTCAAAAACTATTTTTTTTCATTTGATGTAAACGGGTTATAAAACGGGATTTTTAAGCCCTCGGTAGCATAATTATATCTATTAGTGTCACCAAGTTCCGTCATTCCATCCTTACGTCATCATTTACTTTCCGTTCATTATCTCGACAGCAGTTGCACGCATTCAACTCAAATTTAATCTGTAAAGATATCAAGGAATACGCAGGCCAAGTTTGAATTTGGTTCAGGCACAATACTTTTTGACAGAGTAATGCCCCTTACATGTTATTAAACTTAAAGAACAAAGAAATTTTCAGTTTAAGAGCTCTAACTACTGATGGGATTTATATATAGTTTAAATTGCATACACAAATACTTTACCGGAAAATACAGGTCAAGTATGATTTTGGTCCAGGTCAAATGATTTTGTACAGAGTTATGCCCCCTGAACATTTTTTTCACAGAAATGTTGGCTGCCTGCGGGGCATTCGTGGCGTTATGAATTATGTTATTCAATTAATATAATGTTTTGATATGTTATTTCTAGATGTTCTTTTGTATTCTTATGTGGGAGAATGATTAATACAAGCTGTCTTTGTTATGCTTACAATTCGGTTTTATCCTTTAAATAAGATAATGACATGATTGGTTCTTAATGGTTACATATTTACCTATGACATGGTACTTAAACACATTATGGTTCAATTGTTCATTTAAGGGTAATCAGAATTCTATTTATGTATGTCTAATATAGTTTGTTAATATACATGTATGGTATTATAATTAAATAAAGAACAATTTACAGAAGAAAATATCACGGCAATTTAAATGACCAACTCTTAAAAGTTCTTATATCGGAAAAAGAAATTGTAATTTTAAAATATAATTTACTCATTTTACATAATATTTTTTACATGGTTGTCTGAATCGAGAAATCATTCTTTCTTTCTCTTTCAGTTAAATCGGTCTAAAACAGTCCCCACTATGGTCACTTCCTCTGTGCAACTTCCGGAAAAAGTCAGCATAAGTGTGGATGACATATACAATCTAGCAGAGCGGGAACGACTGTGCTATTCTGCCAGGGGAAGGCGTAACGCGGTGACAAAAGCACAGAAAAAAGCGTACAAAGTGGACGAAGTTTACCGGTCGCGCCCTCACACAAGCGCCAGCGGCTACATAGACTCTTATAGAAGAGACGTCATCACTCCGACCAAAAGCATTCGCAGTGAGCCCCTACCTTCGAGAGTGTCTTCTCGAGCGGGACGAGACTTCGAGGACGAGGAGGAAGCGGAAGTGTATCCATTAAACTATATCAATGCCCCTTCCGTCTGTTGTGAGGTTATTGGGCCCCAAGCATGTGAAGAATGTCGTCGGGTTCAAAGGAGGCAGCACGAGAGAGAGAAATTTGAGGCTCGATTTTCGAACGTGTTGGTGTCCGACCATAATATCACTACATGTGCTTTTTTACAGCGATACCTTCCACATTTGTCAAAGGAAGATATTTTAGTGAAGCTAGCAAGGGGAGATATAGCAAAACCTAACATTTTATCGCGATCTCAGAGTTTACTAGAGAGAAAGTCAACTGAAAAAGACAATGTTTATTCCAAAAGGTCACGTGAGACCAGTAATATTGAACGCGCGAAACAGTCCATGATTCAGAAAAAGATCAAATCTATGTTTTTTGTCAATATAATGGATTTAAACACGAAAATCAACTCGGGAAGAGTATCTCGTTCGCTCGGATTTCACTGCCAACCTTCGACTAACAAGAAAATTATACCTGAATACCAGAGTCCTTTTCCTTCCTTTGTCAGCCCAAGAAAAGTAAGTTTTATATCCGAGGCCAGTGGAAAGAAATTTCATTACGAGCCTCCCCTCCTTCCGAAAGAAAACCAAATCCAAGAGCCCGGATTTTTCGCCGGTTCTGAGAGTACGTACGTTTTACCTGAACGTCTTCCTGATACCATTGAGTTTGTTCAAGACGGGAAAACTGTCAAACGGTGCGTCTCCACTTTATCCGAGAATGAGGCGGAGGAAATTTGAATTCATTGTTGAAGAATGACGACGAACGAAGTGATTTGGACGAAAAAAGAGCGAGATAAATTTTACCAAAGCCCAGGATTTAAGTTAACTTTGTTATGCGGTCTTTATTATTTCATTGATTTATTTTATGAATTAACCTACCAGTTATGATCATTATTTGAAAATATTTCTGTTTAACCATATTATATTAAATTTGTACGCATGTTTATAATATTTTAATACACGTATGCATGTGGGAACAGTCTCTGTATTGTGTCGATTAAAAACTGTTTAAAAAATTACAGGTTTGGTGGTAAGCAATCGGGACATCTATTGTTCATTAAAAATGCTTTCATTTAATATAATTAAACACATTTGAAACCTTGCAGCAACAACAAAATATTTGAAGTTGCCCCGACCAACTACGTGCATTCGAGCATGGATCCTTCATTTAAGTAAGAAAGATGACTGTATAAATGTTATTAACTTCTTTTTCTAATTCTTACTAGCTTTTTTTGTAAAAAAAAAAAAAAAAAAAAAAAAAAAAAAACCGTTTCTCAATACATTTCAATAACAGCGATCAAACTTTTTCTTTAATTATTTGGTGAATTTTTTTAACTATTAATATAGTATTCTTACTTTATAATATTTATTATCAATGTACATGTATACTTATTTGATCAATAAGTTAAGAAAAACATTTACCCGTGTGCGCGTGCATACGATAAGGGATCGAAGCTAAATACGAATAGGATGATATTCGCAAGAGTATGATTAGTTTCTAATAAACCTTTATGCCAATTGCAATCGAAAGTATGTTTTAAATATATCACTCCTTTCTGACACACAGCTATCAATTTTAATCAAGAGATGACCAATTTGTAATCGGTCTAGAGTTTGTCGAAGTAAATGTATTTATGCAGGTACATGTAATAAGAAACTTTTTTAGACACGTCATTCTCGGATGTGAACAGCGCTTAACTAAAGGCTGTCTCTGGTTACAAAACCCCAGTAACTATCGATAAAGGTAATTCTAAATTAAAGGAACAGGTGCTTCACATTGATTTTAGATTCAAATTATTTTCATGTTTGTTTTCTTTTCTAAGATAAACGTAAGCGCAGTCGCAACTTGGCCACGGTGTTTTCTCATAATTTCAAACCACAGTTGCAATGCTGTGAAGCAATTATTTGAGGATTAGAGTTTTATTTTACTTTGTTTTAATGTAAATAATGGGTTTACATAGTCCTGAAAATGGAATTCGAATGGAGAAGTTTCCCTTCGCAAATGGTGTGTACTGGTTGTTAAATTGGAATTTAATATTATATTAAGCGTTCAATTTAATTACAATTCAATCCATTTATTCTCCGAAACCCATATAATTGGAACAAGAAGTAGATGTACATCTGAATGATTGAAGAATAATCAGGCTTTGAAGAAGCAAATATTACATATTAACCATTATTATGCCTCCTGTCAGTTTGTCGCTATATATTCAATAGTCATCTATTTTCGCATAGCACACAAAGGGTTTATATAGCGTAAGCATATTATGCCGAAATAGAGCACGGCAAATATTTTCTACGAAAATCTTACAGGCGCCGACAGCGGATTCACGAACACTCGACCCTAAAATCATTACGTCTAAGAGCCCAAAGCGTTACCGTTACTCTACGTTAGCCGATGAGGTATATGGCGGTTTATATATATATATATATAACGTAGATACATCAAACAATTAAAATTATTAATCTTTCCAAAAATACCTCATTATTTACGGTAATTTTTAAAGTAAAAGTTTCTGATAAACTTTTGAACAAATTGATTGAACATTTTTCAAAGAAATTGTATATGAGCATCACGAAAACGCTTTTTTTTAAAGAATGTACAAGAAAAAAATTTCAATGAGATTTCGTCTGCTAAACAACTCGAGTTTTCTCGGTAAGGTCAATCGTGTCTCATTTCTTGAAAAGAACATAAAAGTTTGTTGGGTTTTTTTTTTATTGTACAGCAACTTGTTGATTAAATAATCAATAAAATCAATTGATTGATTTGAAAGAACAAACGCTTACTTTTCCGATGATTAATTTTAGGGACTATGATAGACAACACTCAAATGTCACAGCGACTTATAGCAAAGAACGTCTGTATATACAACAGTCGGCATAATAAAAACAATAGTGTTGTGTTGTGCATGTACTATGCCTAAATAGGAGTCAGTGTCCGGCTCGTGCACTATGTATCAAACCCTGACTACTATTTAGGCATAGACATGCACAACACAACACTATTATATAACTATTATTACAGCAAATAATACATGGTACATGTATCACTCCATGCACAACCCCCCCCCCCCTCAAAGGATAAGGATTTTGGAGACTTGAATAATTGCTGGCTTTTTTATTTTCAATTAAATCTTGGATAAGTCTGCCCACGCCCTTTTAAAAAAAAAAGATGCTACGTGTCTGCACTCTTTGTAATAAAGTGCGTTTAGTTTTTCTACATAAGGGGTCGGGGGGTGGGGGGTCTGGGTCTTCCTTATAGATCTCCGCATAAATGCGGAAATACAGATCCATCCGATCGTTTTCATTGTATCGTATTGAAGAGTAACGCACACGTATATTATATAAATAATTTAATGTAGTTTGTTTAATTACATTTGCCTTGACAAATTGGACTTCATATTTGATTGAGAAGTGGGTGTATTGTTTTAATTAAGTGGGGTTTAGTTTGGTTTTGGGGGGATTTTTTTGGGGGGGGGGTGGGGAGGTTGTTGTTGGGTTTTTTTTTTTGGGGGGGGGGGGAGGTTGGTTTTTTGTTTTGTTTTTTTTTAATTTTACAATGATGCTTCTTTTTTACTAAACGCTGGTAAGTTTTGAAGGTAAAAACTTTATGATGGTATTTGATATATCATTGTAATTATAAGTAAATTGTTGTTTTAGATACTTAGTGTAGAATTCAGAGCATAAAACGTTCTATTCTATTTTGAATAAAAAAAACTATCAAAGAATGAGTCCATGAAAATGCATTGTAATTTTTAAAAAAATGCCTAATCAACATTAGATGTGTATTTTCCGTGTTGTATTTTGATATTCAAGTCTCGTCAAGCGTACTTTTTATCATTATTAAAGCAAATTAATATATATCTCATGCAGTAGTTTAATCAAATTTTTACACTTTATTCTGTGCCGATGTTTTTTTTTTCTTCTAAATGTAACAACTATTTGTAGAAAAAAACCAAAGAATTACAAATTATTATAATTGTCAATATTAGCGTTAAGGGATTCATCTATATTGTCGAGAGGTGATAATCAAAAATATTTGCACGTTACATGTGTAACATATATTTATTATTATGGCTATTGAACACCAAGCAGTCCGTAGAGTGCCGAGCATTAGATTTGTTTATTGTATGAGTTATCTTTCTTGTTATGTCATTACTCGTTTAGGTCACAGGCACCTGACGTAACATAATATTTAAAAAAAAAAATATACCGCGCTTACCTGTATTATACTGAAGTTTTTGATATTTGTATTTGAGTTAAATCTGAGCCAATACATTTAATATATTTTTTAGAGAAATTTTTTTTTGTAGTGCGATGAATGGTGAAATATGGTGGCATATCTCTGCCCCTAGTGTGCAAGTTATTTTTCTATTAATTATGTCGACATGCAAGATAAATATGTCGACATGCAAGATAGTTATGTCAACATGCAACATAACTATGTTGACATGCAAGAAAACTGCAATCAAATAAGAATTATAAAAAATCTCAAATATCGCCAACTTGTGACGTCCAAAATGCTAGATGCTACCTATTTATGTCGACATGCAACTTATTTATGTTAACATGCAAAATAAATATGTTGACATGCAACATATTTATATCGACATGCAACTTATTTATGTTAACATGCAACTTCTTTATGTCGACATGCAACTTATTTATGTCGACATGCAACTTAGTTATGTTTACATGCAAGATAAATATGTTGACATGCAACATATTTATGTCGACATGCAACTTAGTTATGTTGACATACAACTTATAAATTGCATGTCAACATATCTATCTCGCATGTAAACATAACTAAGTTGCATGTCAACATATTTATCTCGCATGTCAACATAAGTAAGTTGCATGTTGACATAAATAAGTTGCATGTTGACATAAATAAGTTGCATGTTGACATAAATAAGTTGCATGTCAGCATATTTATCTTGCATGTTAACATAAATAAGTTGCATGTCGACATAAATAGGTAGCATCTAGCATTTTGGATGTCACATGTTGGCGATATTTGAGATTTTTTGAGATTTTTTATAATTCTTATTTGATTTCAATTTTCTTGCATGTCAACATAGTTATGTTGCATGTTGACATAATTATCTTGCATGTCAACATATTTATCTTGCATGTCGACATATTTGATAGAAAAATAACTTGCACACAAGGGGCAGATATATGCCACCATAGTGAAAAGATCTTTAGTTTTATTTTTTTTTAAATTTTATGTTACGTTGTACACATGTAATATATGAATCCAAAATATAATAATATCAATAGTAAATCATTTTTTGGACACCTGATATCAATCATTAATGATTTTAGGATAAATTAATGACCATAGAATATGAAAGAAAATACACCCTAATAATTTCATTTTTTTTTCATTTGTTGACATTTAATCTTAATATGCTTTTTATTTTGAGGCTCATATATTTGATTTTGTGTGAGGCACCAATCGGGTGTACTTGTTAATCAAAAGCGGGCTTTAAACACACAATTATAAAATCAACTCAATCAAAAAGGCGTTTACTTTTGAAAATGGGTTGTAAAAATAGAATACAAATAGAAACCACACAAATATATAAAGATATATACATAGGCTGTTGTTACTATCCTTTCAACCGCAAATTTGAATCATAAAGTACGATGTTTTATTAATCGAATACGTTATAATCAAATGTATTGACATTTGCTCTCTTGCATTAATATTTAAATAAAAAATAGTTTTTCTTAAACTATCTTACATGTGTACATATAGGCCTGTTATTTCTTATTTTAAAAAAAAAAACCTGCTCGATAAATGATTTTTCTCAAACTGCTCTGATGTGATTTCTTTTTTTTTCTTTTTTTTTTTTTTAGAAAAATTTTCATCTGAACTTTTATTTAAAGGAAATCGGTTGATTCAGACACTTACAAAAAAATACACGATTAAAATTTACACGATCCAGTACAATCCAGTTCGTTCTTCCCATTCTCCAAAGCTGCATTGAGAGCACGGGCTCCACGGACCTGCACGGACTGACCTCGGATTTCTAAGAAGCTGTCGTAACTATGGTAACTTTGGAGTAATAGCGTGGCTGTGAAATGTGCTGATCAACAATGATTTCAAACTTTTACACACATTAATGAATAATTAATTGATTCAAAGATATTGATGTAAATAATTTCAAGTTAATAAAAAAGAAAAAAAAGAAGATGTTTCATATGCTCAATGAAAGTAGCAATCATTGATAAAATAAAAATTAACTTTATGGCGTAATTTTACCAATGAGAGACGAAGAAGGAGCGGAGAGGGTGGGGGGGGGGGCAAGCGGAAAGATCTTTAAAATGATTAGTTTAACGACTGAGTCAGATATAGATACTTTTTCCTTTTTAACATTCTTGTAAAAAAATAAATTCTTCAGATGTTATAAAAGTTTCTTAAAATGCAATAACCGTCTTTTTACTTTTTAATGGTTTTTTTTTTTAAAGAAACATGTAAATAACGACGAAGCAAATGGAATCTTTTCATATTTCGAACCGAAAAATTCTCAACTCAACTGTTCATTTCACGGACAATACGTTTTTCTGCGTTGGCTTTGTTTTCCTATCCTTTGTCGCTTTCTGAATTAATAATTAGCACACTCAAAACAAGTACCCTGCAACACTAGACAATCGATCAATATATTATAGTGTACACTACAGGATTATTTAATCTATACAGAAAAAGCTGTTACTCATATTAGGGGCATGCCGATAATTCAAAATCACTACGGCTGTATCTAAATATTATTGTAAGGTATCGAAAACCAAAGTGGCCAATGTTTGAGGAGAAACCATAGAATACCGGGAAATAACTCTTGAAAATATATCTATCGATTGAATCGGGGCTATCAGTTTACAAGCCAGTAAAATTTGGAGAGGGATTTAAAGCAATCACTGGGTTCAATAAATGTTTTCATTTATTCGTTTGTTCCTTGTCGTTGGTGCGTGTTTTTAAAATTACAAAATGAAATAGTCAATATGAGCAGTTAAACTCTCTCTCTCTCTCTCTCTCTCTCTCTCTCTCTCTCTCTCTCTCTCTCTCTCGTAAAATGTATTTAACAAACAAAATCGTCTTTCAATATTGGCAGAAGTATTTTTTTAGCGCCAATGAAGACAGTCTTCATTTATATTGAAGACTAAAGGACATTACTTACAAAACCACCAAAAGACAAACATATCTCTGATACAATGACAGAAAACCTTAAGAGAAACTTTCAAAAGGTTGTGCAATGATATCTTGACATTTAAATCAAATTTAAAGTCAAAGATCAAATGACTCAAGCATTTCACTTTTTTTCAATTTTGCCATCAAACAGTACAACAAGCAATCCACCTTTAGCCTTCCAAACAATTCATTTTGAGCACTCCCGAGTCTGTCCAATGCTCATTTGAACTTTAACCGTCTGTAATTCCCTATTTGAAAACAAAACAAAACAAAACAAGAAACCTGTCTTCAAATCTCGCTCTATAAATAATACCCGGAGTTGAAAAGCAATCTGCTCAATGGCCACGAAAGTAATTTAACATTTGCAGTGTGTTGTACAAAATGCAAGCAAGGTAATCCATTAATACCTTTAAACAGGATTACCGTTTGACTAAAATTAGCCGCATTAACAAATCGGGGGGTAGATTTTTCTGTCTGCGCGTTCTGTCGATTGAAAATCAAGAAATTGGAAAACAGATAAAACCTTCACACGGGACATTTACGGATGTGATATGGGGGGTTCCTAAGATCATGGGTCATTGCTGAACAGAAAGTGACAGAAGAGTAAAAAATCAGGAATGTTCAATACACGATTTAAATGTTTTAAGTGATAAGTAAACCTTGGAATACTTCAGATCGTCGGTTCTATATGATGTTGACACTTGCATGGTGAATAAATGACTCTTGTGTGACCGACCAGCAGTATTGATGGGTTCGCGTTGATCAGCCAAAAACATCAGGTAGGAAGTCGACATTTCGTCTCTAACCTTCATTTTCATTCTATATCATTATTATTGCCATAGAATTCATGACTTTTTTTTTCTTTTTACATGGACATTGATGTTTATAAAAAAAATTTTTCTAATCATAAAAATTTCTTAATGTGATTTGAGTTTACATGTTCGTTGAAATTTAATCTCCCTGGGAAAAAAAAAATATGCTTGTTTTGATTATATGTAGATCGTAACATGTCGTCAGAACTCGGAAGATACAGCATTTTATATTCAAATTGTTGATTTTTTTCTGCCATTGTCGATAACAACTTGTTAATTGGGGTACGTATAAGGTGTGCATTTTTCCGCATCGATGGCCGACGCGATTACATTTGACAGTTATTGAATTCGAGAACAAGAAAAAAATATCACATTTCACTCTAAATTTCGGACTAATTAGTTAGTCTGTGGGAATTACGTAACAAAGCATTCATCATTTCATTGATCTTGGGCGATCTTGGATTTGTCATCAGCGAATAGTAGCGGTATCTAGCAAAACACTTTAAAAGACTTGCTTTGTTCTTTTTGACTGATAAAGAATACTTGACAAATTTTCTCACAGTCGATAATCAATCAAATTATTTGTTTAAGATATTTAGTAATTAAAAAACACTGTACTGAGAACTTGTTAGCGATCAATAGCCTTGATGTGAGAGAGAGAGAGAGAGAGAGAGAGAGAGAGAGAGAGAGAGGAGAAAGAGAGATAGATTTACGTTTCTTTTTATAATGAAGTGAAAGATTGTCAATAAACTTCCTATTTTGATTTGCATTTAAGTTTAAAAGTACAAGAACACAAAAAAGTTTTCACTTTTGAAATTCTTGTACTTTCCTAATAAACCCTTTTCTTCCTTTTTTTTCGTTTTAAAACTTGCACCTGAATACATGTACAACTATATATTTAAAAGAAGTAGTTTGACAAACGCGTCTCGTAAATTAACAACTTGAGTACTTGAACCCGCTCAAATAAGAGAACGTTTAGAGAAGCAAATATCCATTCTTCACTCTATCACTGAGCTATATTGTGCTAGCATTAAGGTTGACTTTATGATTTGTGTGTTCTCTGGCAATTGATAAAATGCCTTTCCCTTATTTACCGTAGCCCAGGACGACTGCATCTAATCCATCTCCCCCCACCTTATGTCCCCAAAGAAAAACGAGATTTTTTTTTTTACACATTTAAATCGGTTATTCGTCGAATTAACTGTTGGGAATGCATTGAGTCTATATCTCCCACTCCTTTGATACTTATCAAAAGACCCTATAGCTCTTGTGAATAGAGGTAATACGGGGGTAACAGGAGCATATTCTTGTATCTATTACATAAACGTCACCCCCTGCTTTGAGATTGAATGTGTGTGTGTGTGTGTTTGTGTGTGTAAGTCAGCAGAAAACGTTTAATCAGGCCGCTAGGAATTTGAATATAATCAACACTATTTTCTGCAAGTGGAGACGTGGACACATTAAATCTGCATCTGAGCGGTAACTGTACATGTATTTTTTAATTTTACAGGTGCTAATTCTTTATTGAGCTTTTTTTATATTAACATGAATTTTGGCATATAATAAGAAATCTGCAGGGCATTCAAGTGATCTAAAGATTTCAATCTTTGTTAAAATTAAAAAAAAAAAATTACTAGTACTTGTAATCAAATATAATCTTTAAATATAATTTCAATTAGAATCATTAATTACTTTATCGATCGTATATATTCAAGGCGGAGGTTTTTACATTAGATATAAAAGAATATAAGTATGAGCATTATCATAAAATAATCTTAATCTTTTATGTTTACAGTTGGATTAAAACAGTAGAATGCCTTAAGTTACTCGAGTTATGAAGAAAGTTGTCTTCTTAATGAGGTGCAGCGTATTAAATAAATTTAAATTGGAGATTAAACTGCATTAATTCTTCTAATAATTAATTTCTAATGGCCATTACGGTTAACCACGTGAAAGGTAATATGCAATAAGAACTACTTTAGAACATAACCAATTAAATACATTGACATATTTATAAAACTTTAATTTTAAAATGTAATTCCTTTATAATGTTTTCAATAAACTTTGTCAGTTGTCAAACGAATAGACAGAAAATAGCATTGAATTTCTTGGTTTTGCAAAATTGACTAGGTACGCGCACGACAAAAAAAAAAAAACAATACTTAAGGAGGCTGCTTATTAGATCTACCTTTTATCCAAAAACTATATTTAGTGAAGAAAACGTTTATCTTTAAAATTTGAATATTTTCCGTTACTTTATATAGAGAGCTCTTTTTTTTCAATCAAGGAGATTATTATAGTCTGTAAAATGGCCACGATCAACCAGCCTTCTTTAAGAAAAAAAAACATCGAGAGGTAATGATTTTTTTTTCTTAAAAACTAATACCAAGAACCGGCACCTTCAAACACGTGTCCTTCCTTGTTTTAAAAGGACCACATTTCGCGTGGCTCTTATCTCTCTGTATCGGCTTCTACTCAGTATAGCGGTATTGACTTTTTCCTCAAATCTAAAGATATATGAATGGTACCCAGGGAATCAATCAGAATTTAAAAGATTTCAGGTCAACGGAAAATGCCACTTTAATCTCTAGTCAAAGCTGATTTTGTGTGAATGTCATCAATTTGGCCATTATATTGTGGAATTGTTACCAATGTACATTCATTTGTGTATTTAGATTTTTTTTTTCATGTTGAAAGGAACCTTCGACTAGAAATCTATGAGCAAAAATCGTGATAGATTTTAATTATATCTTTGATATATCTTTCAGTTTTAAAGTGTTTGTGAAATAATGTTACTGTATATTTAATTATCCGGGTGGTGGTGGAAAGGGGGGGGGGTATATTAGTGCATGTCTATATTAATGTTGATCAGTCAGCCACACACGAATAGGATAATTGATAGTCCGATAACGGTAAAAACAGAGGGCACTGAATGTTTCATTTTTTTTGTTCGTGGTTCTTTGCACTTCATTCTTAGGCATTTGTTGATTTAAAAAAAAGAGTTATCTCAAATTGTGATTACATTAACAAAATGAAGAAGCTACCATCAAACCTTCATCTTTACATCCACTCTCGACCCATCTTATTCCACCCCACTTATCTAAAAGTATACAACCCTCCATGTTTATTTCAACTTCCTTCTTCTGTCCTGCCCCTCAAAATAAAACAATGAAATATAGTCAAGTTGTAATCAATGATTAATTCTTCATTTCTATAGATAATATATTGAGTTATGATAATGTTGCTTGTCATGTTACTATAGCCAAAGAGACAGAATATATTTGATATAAATAAAACAAGATTCTAGTACTTTTAAAATAATAGTTTAATCCAGTAACTTGGTACAACATTTTCTGAAGGGTGTGTCTTCAACTTTTACCTCAACGGTTCTTTGGTTTGACAGCTAGCTTTGTTTCAGCACTATGGTCCATTTGACCTCTAATTGTCTAAATTAGAATTGGCGTATAAACATGTCTATTAATTTTTTTTTCTCTACAATTGTTTATTACAAACTTTACTCTAAAGTGCTAGTTCGATAACAGCAATGATAAGGATTGTATATTCATGAATATGACAGTCGCATATCAGTAAGGCGCAAATCTACAAGGTTTCTTCTTTAAAGACTTTAAACCTTCTCCAGATATAACTAGCTAACGTTTTTTTCAATTTGAATTATTTTAATAGATGATTTATTTTGAAAGCTAATTTTCACCGACCTTTGTTGCAGGCATTTAAATTACCAAAATAGATGTATAAAATATCATACAAATGGATTTTAAATGTGAAAATGATGAAGGTGAGCGTCAATTCATTTCTGTGAACTATTTTAATAACAAGTTTTTATTTAACCATTATGTTTCTGATAAAAGTTTAATAATTTAATGACGTTTGGACATTTTTCATATCCATTTCTGGAGGTTAATAAAACATTGTACTTTGCGCATAAACGCCTATAGCCATGTACGTCGTGTGTTAAAGACATTTAGAAGATTATTTTCTCCGTTTAACAATAGATCGAAAATCAGATGACATGTCGCAGAAGACTTTATTTTCAAAATTAATGATCTAGAACCATTTTAGAAATACATATTTCAGTCTGCTGTGGGTCTAAAGTTAATTGAAGCAGTTTAAAGTCGGGCAAAGGAAAGGTTGTAAGAATATTCTCGCATATAAAAAAAATGATGAAATGTTTAAACAGGTTCTGTCTCGAAGTATGATAACCAACCATCCTTTTTTTAGCATTGTCACTGACGCTTTGTTAAAATTAAAAAAACTTTAGATAAGAATTTCTTTTTCTTTCATACATTGATTGGTAAAATGGACATCAGCGTTCACGAGGAATGATTTTGTTGCTTAATTTTTTGTCAATGCATTTTTCGCAGATTTTTTTATGTAAGCAAACACTTTATATAAATGTTTTTCTTTCTATTACAGGTTAAGGACCCTGGCATTTTCTCAAGTTTCCCAAAAATCACAATTAACATATCACACAGGCTAATCCACGATCATTTATAAAAACGTAATCGTTAAATGCTTCCATCCAAACCCCCTAAAAAGTGATCGACGGATGTTTGAATAAAATCGCCTTCCCGATTAATCTTTTAAAATGCGCCTAATCACTAACTGTTCAGTCAACATTTCACTGACGTTTCTTCGTCGAGGACAACCACATCATGAGTGCAGCAGTGTTGACTTCTGATAATTCGAACTGGAGACCGACAGTTGTTCAGATTGCTCCGTTTGTACACGACCAACATTTTTCAGCGTCGAGAGCCTCGACTTCTTCTTCATCGCAAACAAACTCCGATTCCACCACAGAGAAACGGAATTATCCCGTATTGGCCGTAACCCGCTCCAACTCCTGCATAACAACCGGCTCCGAAGAAGTGAACAAAGGGACTCAAGATGTTCCATTCTCAGGCAGACTTCCGACGGAGTTTATAAAATCGTTTTACGGAGGAAAATTCGTGGCTAGTCATTCTAAGAAACTTCAGATCGCCTCGGTAAAGAAATGCTGGGTCCAGGATTTAAATATACAAAATAGCGATACTCTGAGTGACTCTCAGTCTGAATGTCAGATGGATCAATCTCAATTTCTTGCTACAAGTAACAGTGATAGTGCTAAGTCTGTGTTGTCAGAAAGGAAGTATTTTTATGGAACCAATGTTATAATGCGGAATCTGAAACCAACCCCTGGCGAGCTTGACTTGCAGATGCGGAAAGAAAAGTATGCGAGTGAACAAGCTCAGAAGCGAAAGAAATATAAGCTGAATGTGAATCAACTCCCTCGAAGTACAACGCCCATCAATGATCATGACCCAGATAAGCTTAACATGAAACAAGTGATACAATTCCTTCAGAATAAAAACGGTTCGAAAGTCCCTCCTCCAAAACAACCAGGAAAAGTTTCGATAAACAGCGATTCTCAAAAGACAATAGGAATGACTGGATTACGACCTCAGTCGGAGGTCAGTGCATCAAATCAGCGACCTCCGACTGATGGTGTTCGTTCTAGCACGGAAGTTTTGCGAGATGATGCAAAATCGGACTCCGAATCCAGAATTGCCAGTCGAAATTCGTGTTACAGCAGGGACTCTTTTGGATCGCGTTCTATTTTGTCTACTCAAAGTGTTCCGATTATGGACTCTAAGGAAAAAAGGAGCCATTCGAAAAGACATACGCCATCATCTAAATCGGTGAAGGACAGAAGTCGGCACTCCCGTAGAAGTGTAAAGGAATTTAAACTTTACAGGTTTCTGGCCCTAGCTCCCAATGGAATGGGACAAACAACAGTTCCGGATAGTCATACTTTAGATCAACTCAAATCCAAGGAAAAGCAAAAGGAAAAGACAACAGATGATAACCAAAGCCGTGTTGCATATCGGGCGCCCATTATAAGAGAACAAGTGCCTGCGTATCAATTTAGTGAAAACAAGTTGCAAGGCAACAAAATCAGTGCTAAGGCCGAAATTGACGGGCATAATGGTGAACGGAAAACGACAAAAAAGACATCTCATTTGATGCATCGCCGTGCGCTGCTTCAGTACCGAGAAAAATTTCGCATGCTCAGAGCGGACAATTTAGAAGAGGAAGGCGATCAGAGAAACACAATACGATTACCAAGCGTCCACGATTATGATGATAATGTGCGAAGTCACGAATCCGAAGATGAGGAGGCCATGCCAAAGGAGATATTTTCATATCCAGAAGATACGGTAAAACTACAAGATTTATCTCTCTTGTCCAGTAGGTCTGACCAAACGAACAACCGGAGCGTCAACTATCAATCACCCTTGTTGATCCAAACAACGTACATAGACAACAACAATAACAACAAAAACAAAAAGCTTTCCGTAAACATTCCCCAGCCGTCGGACAAGACAACAAAAGAGGTGATCAAATTGACACTCCGTAAAGAGAAAGATGTAACTCGAGAGCAAAGCTACATGCACGATATCGCTACCCCAAGGGACGCTAACATGTACACAATGATGTGCCAGCATCTAAAACAATCGCTACCTCCGACGTGCGAAGACGACTGTGGCTACGATAGACGGATTTATAGAATATCGGCCGTAGCCATTAACGAAGAGGATGATAATTATAACATTCTTCCAGACGAAGCCACTTTGGCAGTGCATGAGACCTTAGCAAATAGCTGTATAAAGGTCAGACAGAAACTGAAAGGCACTGTCCACACTGACTGAAACAGCTAGCTGTGATTTAAATTCTTTGTGCTAAACTGGTAATTGAAGTCCTCTTATAGAGGGCACGCTTGCCATATATTTTATAATAGTATTTTTCTTGGCTATTTTCTAACTAGGAATAATTTAATAAAATTTATACCTGCAAGGTGTACAGATGGCATTACACACCTGACTGAGACTTTTCAATAACAATTCTGCTTCGGACTGATATTCAATAGCGGTGGATCAATGGTCGTTTTACATTGTAATCTAGGATTAAGAAAAGTGCTTAATGCTTTTTAAATGCACATCTACATATTCCCAATGGCTATAGTAATTAAATCCTTTTTAATTCAATTTGTCATGAAAAAAAAATCCTAAAATATCCGAGATGAGATTGCTGCTTAAATTAATTTGATAAGTATAAGCGCAAGTTAAATTATGATAAATGTGCATTGAATTTAATTCTATATTTAGGTCAATCCAAACTACATGTAAGTACAGGTAATTTAAAAGGACATTGTAAAAGGCATTCCTTTAACGAATCATTATTGTCGTTTTTCTTCCAGGTGACGTCATAAAAATCATTTTTCATATTGAACTTCATTTGACGATAATGCAGGAAAGAATTACATAAGGAAGACCCTGCATATTTTGTAAATTATGAAAATTCAAACGATACTAGGAGATGAAGTGCATTGTGGGTCCTTGTGTCTTGTTACACTTGCTCTCACGCCAAAATTCAATACAACACTTATAAGAAAGTCCTTAGGCAACGAGTTTTCAGTAACGTATCCATAAAAGAAAACGATGCAAAATTATCATTGAATTTTTCTTGCGACTTTCTTGTATAATTGTTCCTTATATGTATAAGCTGTTCACTGCATATACGCCAAACCAAAGATCGAAGCTGAAAGATTTTTTTCTCGAATTTTTCTTTTATTTGTGTCGGAGGGTGATGTCGAGGTGTATGTACATAATAATAATAATAATTGACATTTCTTGCAAGTATCTCGGACAATATTTTGTTACTTTTTATTCATAGCAAGAAAAGAGTTTTAAAGCTAAGTCTTAAATGAATATAAAACACGATTTTACATCTTCGCTAGCCAAAGGTTTTCGGTCCACCCCGCTCCACTGGCAGATCTCATTTCAAAAACTTGGTGACAAGCTCCGTTTTATGATTCGCTGCAGCTGCGAGTAGCTGATCCATTCGCAGCGTTTAAAACAGGCGATTGTAAATGACACGCGTGTGATCTTTGGTAAAACAAGTTAATATTCAAGTGCTCGAGTACAGTGCCTCCCCAACGATGGCCTAACCAGATCGTTTTCAAAACGATATATTTTACTGGGATTAAAGAGTTTTACAAACTTGTCAAGGATCGCGTGATGATATGGGAAGTAAACATGGCGAATGTTATTCTCTTTTGAGAAGTGGACAGGCATAGCCTACATCCACTTCTGAAAAACGTGTAAATGTCGGAACCAAAAACGGTTTACGCTTCGACCCATGTTTCGAGTCTTGTTTCTTTGAATTTTCGTAACAGACCTATAATTTCCTCATTTTAAACATAAATGCACACATATATCACAAAAAATTAAACACTAACCCGCTGTCAAATCATTTTCTCAACTTCTATATCCCGGGTTTAAATTCTGTGTATCACATTGTTTATCTAGGTCAGTGCAGCTTAAATGTTTGTGTTTCGGATAAAATTTGAAACATTTTAAAGAAATTAATGTCGAAAACGTCACTAATCAATTTAATCTTACAATGTAGAAAAAAGAGTGAGTCACAAAATTAAATTCTTCCCTTTCTAACCATCTAGTCTCTTTTGGTGGCATACCCAAAATTTGTTCTGGATCTATTCTTAAACATTAAAACAAACTTTGATTAGCTTAATATAGCATGCAGGAAAGATTAAAATCAAGTTTTTTTGTGTTTGTGACACAATTATTTTTGCTAATTTTTCTTAAAATAGTTAAACAATTCTTTATAACTCTTTAACTTATAAGAAGAATACGTTTAATCTAAAGTCTACAATCATACACGCAAAACAATTTTCCAATTTTTCTGACTTTAAATTTTCTTATTTTTAAACCACCTAAATATAGCGAGCGATCTCATAATTCAAACCCGGGATGTAGAAGTTGCGAAAATGATTTGACAGTGGGTTAGTGTTGATTTTTTGGGTGATATAATGCATGCACTGATGTTTAAAATGTGGAAATTATAGGTCTGTTATGAAAATTCAGGGAAACTAGTCAAAACACGGGTCGAAGCGTAGGCCGTCTTTGGTTAATTCCGACATTTACACGTTTTCTAGAATTAAAATATGAGGAGGGCTTGCGAAAAGTAGTGGAGGTAGGCTGTCTGTCCACTTCTTAAAAGAGAATAGGCGAATGTAGAAGTTGCCTATCCCGTCAGTATAAACATGTACGTCCCTGCTTATGGTTATTGCTTTTAGGTTCAATTAATGAGCTGTATTTTATTTAATTAATTTCTTGTGTCCGCAATATTCATGACGACGATACCTGGTTTTATGGCATGAAAGTTTTCATATATCAGCGACTTTTTCACTCCCGGTACATGTCCTTACAAACACTATAAATAAAAACATTCCTTGCTTTCTCTAGGTTATATCTTCATTCCGATTTAATAGCATCGTTAATTATGTTCCGATACTCGCTAGTCAACATGTTATCAAGTTGTATTTATGCCGTAGCGTGTATCTTACCCGTTTTTTTATTCGATTAAAATGTAATTATGCAAGGGGCGCAACTCAAGTTGCTCGCTAGAAAGCGCCACTGCATCACCGAGTTTTCGTACATGTAATCATATTATGAGATCTGCCAAGGGTTTATGGGAAGCGGAGCGGACCAAAAACCCTTGTCCAGCGAAGATGATGATTTTAATGAAAAGAAAAAATCTTAATTCGATTTCTTTGCACAGTTACATATTAGACAAAATTTCTCAGTTTATTTTCAATAAAGTCATGTCATAAAATTAATATCCATTACTTTCAAAGTATTGTGAACACCATTTCAACATCTATACAGACAAATAGATGTGTAACAAAAATCAACTCGAAAAAGTGTACAAAGTTTGGCAATAGCTTTGAATAAATCCGTATCCATGAAATTTATTACAGTTCATTATTATTAAGTTCAATCTGCAGAATCTAACAGTTAAACTTATATACAGGAAAAACAGTCTATCATTTTCTTATCCTTCATCATTGAGCACATAAACACTTTTTAAACAGACTCTTCTCTATATTTATCTTTACAAAACTGTCTCTCATATTGTTGCGCAATGCGCAGCCTTCTGATGTATTCCGCTCCCCATTCCCTCAGCAGTGTCTACAATACAATGCAAGACAATTTAAAACGTCATAATGGACAGTTTTCGACAGTCGCAATATAATCAAGTTATTTTCTTTTTGTCAGCCACAATATAGAAGGACCCTTTATAATTCTAACAAACTGAATTTAACCTTGTCAAAATAGGAACTTTGTGTAGATAACACTTCCTTATTTAGCTCAACTGAGCCGAATGTTCTATTGAGGTTTTCTAACTTCTTATTGTTCGTCCGTCTGTCTGTCTGACTATCTGACAGTATACACCCTGATAAAAAAATAATTTGAAAATAACGAAATAAAATAATGTGAAATTTCCCACATTTTATAACTGATACATGTATAGCTTTTTATCAATAGCACATACAAAGTAAGACACCACCGATTGAAATCAAACACCCATGACGAAACGTCAAAACAACCATTTTAAAGGGCATAATCACGATTTTGGTAAAAAAAAAAAGCCCTGTATCTTGCTTATAACTTTAATACTCACTCTCAAATTTCATTTGGTCATTGGAAATGCATTTCTAAAGCATTGGAAAGAATAAAAACAGAAAAGTATAATTTGACCAAAATAGTAACCGTGCCCCTTTAACAAGAGGTAGTTGTGTCATATAGCAATGTGACGTTGGCCTGTCTATTTCATTGCTGGCCACTCAGCCATGGGTATTTTCAATCAACAAGATTGTCTGGCTTTTAAGCCGAGACTACGCAATCCATGCATATTTCACTCGAAACCAGCGTCATTTCTAACCTGCTTTGATGCAAAAAATAGAAGGCTACGTCCTTCCGAAAGTCTAAGGTCTTGTTATTTAAAATGGTTCTTAAAAGAAAAACACATAACATGGCTAAAATTGTAATTGACAAAACAGACAGAATTGCTCGAATATTGGTGTCTGCTTTGTTTTTATGACAAATTGTTCTAACTTTAATTTTGCTGTTTATGTTGTCCTTGACATGATTTTAAATATTAAGAAATCCGAAGAAAACGTTATCTTGATATAATCTTTCTCTTCCATAAATGTAACGCCATTTCCATCGGCAACAAAAAAACAATCCTAAAGCTCTGAGCGAAATTAAACCGAACCGGAAGTGGTTTTTATATTTAGCAAGGGTCAAGGTCTCGGGATCCAACAAGAGGTCATGGTCAATAAATATGCTTATTTCATTGGTTCAATGTTTGTCTCTCGGTCGATCTTTAATCTTTTCCCCACTTTTTTTTTTACCTCATCTCTACAACTACCGGATATGCAGCAAAAATCCACCAAACTTGACACGAAGCATCTTAATATTTATTTTTCCTTATTTTTTCAAAGGTGTTGTTATTACAAACATATTCCTCTAAAGAACTACAATTCTTAAATATGTAACATTAGTTTAATTATTTAACATATGAGACTGTTATGAATAATGATATAATTACATAATTAATAAGGAACCATTCTGTAAGTAAAATTAGGTGTTCAAATACGGTCGGGGTGATCAAATCCAATAAAGCGCTAAGGGTTTCATCACGCCAGACCGTGTTTGGTGACCTCCTTATGTTCAAAGAATATTTCCTTATTATTTTCATTTATTTAATTTTTATCGATTGTTCGATTGAATACTAGTATTAAAATAGTCTTTCATGAAATGCATTAGACAATACATTACAAATTCGATTCGGAGAGTTATCACAGACAAAGACACCATTTAAGCATTGAATGCTTATTTTTGGATGTCGTCGGTCCTATGACACACCAATGCGGTGCAGACATATTGAATACCGCGCGTTAGCGCGGTATGATAATTTTCTGCACCGCATTGGTGTGTCATAGGACCGACGACATCCAAAAATAAGCATTCAATGCTTATATTTATATTCATACTGATGGTTTTTTGTATAAAACATATGTGTATCGTCGCTGTAAAGCCATCATATACGCTCTCAGTTAAGGATATGAAACATACATGTAACAGCCTTATTAACATGTTATTTAGAACGCTTTTGCGGTTAAAAATATAGTGCCAGAAACTTTGTAGATTAGAATCTTTTTAATTAAGGAGTAGATATAATTTAATGAATATTTTTTCAAAAGTACATATCAAATTGGTTATGTAAGGTTGAACGTTTTATTTAATCTTACGAAAATAAATATACTCGAAACGCGTCATGACGTTTATATTTGTGCTCATGGCGCATGAATTAACAAAGTGTATTCATAGGAAATTGAACGTCGCATATTTCCAATGCAAACATAAGGGGAAATATATGTGTATATCTAGCTGACTCCGCGGATTGTATTTGGATTTATCTTATATTCCCCACAATATTGTTTGTTTGCATAACGCGTAGGGGGAAGAAGGGTATATTTTTTAGTAATGCTTTTTTATAATGAAAACTGTGGGTTTTTTTCGATCACCGAAGATTAAAAGTTCAGAACAAGCGTACATTCGAGGTATTGGTTACAGCTTGTGACAAGAAGTTCAAAAGGAATTGTTAATACTGCTTATTTCTATTTTTTCACCTTTTAGTTCTAAAAAAAAAAACCTACATCTACGAACTTGAGAATTTTTAGGATCGGTACGATTATCTTCCATCATGAAAGCCTTTGTTTCAAAACTTTTTAAGTAGGATCCTGTGAATTTTAAAGTTCCTGTGCACTTTCGAGATTTTAATGATGTTAAAGGTGAAATTACCATTTAATTTATTAATATTTCTATATTCTCTCTTGATTGTGCATTTTCTATCAGTACCTCTCCGTATTTTATTGCTTTGGCGAGTTTTCCATACACAGGCCTCATTTCTTCATCCGTGAACACAAACCGCTGCAGTTCTCGGGGTATTTGCTGTAATATCAGATTAATAATAGAAACCTGATTTTCTGTTTAAACAAAATGCATACTATTAACATTAACCAGAAACCAGACGAAAGAAAGGAAACATGCTGTGTTCTCAACTACATGTAATAACTAAAGTTATATATATGACGTATTGGGCTAAAACGTTAATATAAATGTGTGTTTGGATACGTGCCATGAACTTGAATGCGAATATAAACAATCGCAATTGAGCCCGAGAAGTTGCCGTTGACTATATATAGGGGTTTTTTTCACCCCTTGTGATTTCCGCCCTTCTAACTGTGCAAAATGTTTTCCCCCGTCTTGAATTCGCCCAGACACAGTTGTGTTTTACGAGAGATAATTTGAGACATTGGAATTCGCCCAGTCTTAAATTCGTCCGGTGACAACGAGAGCGAAAGGGGGCGAAAATAAAACCGGGGGCGAATATTTTCCTGTATACAGTATATGTATGCAATCAAAATTCATACCTATTGCGGAATGTGAACTCTTTTTATCGTACTTCTTCTTAAAAATGGTTTAATAAATAGTTTTCTATTTTATCATCTTAAATATCTCAATCTCTCGCCCCCTAATCACATACTTAATTTTATGTGGAGCTCTGCAAAGTGTTTGTATTCTTTTCCCAGTCGAAAATAATAAATAGGGTCATGATGTTATGATGTTTCATTAAGGCGATTGAATTTACATAATTACTGTAATGACTTCCTAAGATCATCAAAATATACGCTAAACAGTGGATATGAAACAAGGGGCCCATGGGCCACATCGCTCACCTGAAAAACGTTCTTGTACCATTTCATTTCGAAACATTTAAATATAATTTTATCTTTTTAAAATGTTGTAAAATTCAAATATTCCAATATCTGACAATACATTTAAACGATACATAAAAAGAAACCTACTTTTTTGGACATTATATATCAAGATCTGATATGCATCAGCTGACCAACCTTATAAGTAGAAGATTTTAAAACATTTTCCCCATATCTTTCTATGTTGAACTTTTAACCCCTCTTTGGGCCCCAGTATTTTGTCTTGGGTCATCATTTTAATTTTTTTGAATGTACACTATCTGAGGATGATTGCATATTAGTTTCTGATAAGACGATTGTTAAATATTTTCCCTAAATAATTATTTGAACTTGTAACCCCTCTTGGCCCGGAAGGGGGGGGTCATAATTTAATAATTTAGATTAACACTCTCGTAGGATTCTTGCATATTAATCTCACAAAGTCTTTAAGA